>CAEGAF010152141.1:0-77799 GCA_903067075.1 Micropoecilia bifurca
TAATAATAATAAAAAATAAACATCTCCCACAACACAAAGTATTTCTCTTATTCAGTGGAATAATCTGCTTCATCCCCTTGGTGGGCTTCTTTCCGGTGAGCATGTCCTCAAGCCGTCCAGACGACTCATAACTGACCCAACACCGTGGTGCGCTGCCGCAGCCGCTTCTAAGCCTGTACTTGAACATTTGGTGTTTACACCGCTGCAAAACATGCTTCTCATGATGAATGGCTGTGTGGACGGTCTGCTGAACTGTGCAATCTCTACCGCTTAGCAAGCCTGTAGTTAGAGACAGCAGAGCAGCAATCTCTTCATCTCTGCACCACGGCCGTCCCTTAATCCTCCTCTTGTCTTTGTTTACGCTGATGGGATGTCCATTATGCTCTTAGACTGATGTTGACCGGTGGTCTTAGACGGAGTACGGTGTCAGAGTCGTTTGAATACCCTCTGCTTTTTGTTTGTTTTGCAGCTCTCTTGGAGAAGCCTGCGTCCTCTGGATCCCCTGCCACCTCCCCCGTGTTAGATGCCCACCTGGTGCCCAGCAGCCCGCTGTTTCCTCCCAGCTGCCCCGGAACGCCGCCCGCCCAGGATGACAGCTGGAGACAGACTGGTCTGCGTGGGGCAGCCTCTAACATCAAGAGCCTGCCAGCAGGTGGACTGGCTTTAATTTGGATTATTTTCCAACATTCTACCGTATGATATCCACAAACACCAATTGATTCTATTGGGGCTTTTATGTTAGGCTAGCACAAGTCGCTATTCAAGTGTCTGCCTAAGGAGGTCGGCAGTGAACCTGCAGCACCGTGAAGACCAAACAACACACACTGGATACTGATCCATACCACACTTCTATTTTTCTGCTGTTGTTGAAATATTAGAAAAATTGTTGGTTTTCTTCCGCTCCCCAACAGCACACCGCTTTTAGTGCTGAAACGATTAATCGTGATGAATCAGTTACTGTAATAATCATCAGTTAACGCTTAACTGGACTAAACAGACAAAAAAAGCCAACAAAACAACACAGAGCAATAATTATGTCAAACTTGTACAAAAAAATACTCATTTTGCACTGAAGATTAAAAAAAAAACTTGGTTCAAATTCAGTAAGGAAAATCTTATTTTAAGCACCTGATACCTGATTAACCTGTGTTGTTAATCCAAAAGTAATCGGCAACAGATCAGCTCTACACTGTGTCAATGTTAAACTGATTAGAAAGGCCTGAGTTTTTCACATATTGGTGTTAGAAGTATCTTTTTTAGCTTCAGGTTCATCCTTTGCTCCAACGATCCGGCGTTCGCTAATGAAATGCTGTTATTACATTTTAGGCAATTCAATGTTTGTTCTTGTTTTAAAAAAGAATTTAAATATAAAAAAGCCGAAGTAGTTAAATGAAAAATGGGCTAATTTTTCTGGTTTGTTTGTTTGAATACCAGAATAATCAATACAATAACCACTTACTAAAATTATTGTTAGCTGCAGCCCTAAACGCTTTTTGTTGATTTGTCACATAAAATCCTACTAAATACACTGAAGTTTAAGCAGTATTATTAATGATAATTTCCAAAGTACTTTACAATCTGCCTGTTTTATGTGTGTTTTCTTTGCACAAGTTTCTGCTTTATGTTTTCGCCGATAACTAACCGTTTTCTCTGCTGCAGATGTGAAAAGGACTCCAGAATTGGTCAGCAAAGGACTCTGTCTCGGCGACCTGACGGCCTACGACGGTCAGAGCTGGATCAAGGACGGCCCCAGCAGCTCCGTCACCGGACCAGAGCTCCCAATGGGCCCCGAGAGCAAACCGGGGGACCCCGACAGGGACAACTCCTCCGATGAGCTCAGCAGCAAGTTCCGCTCTCAGTGCCTCCACTCGTCCTCGTCCTCTTCATCTTCGTCCTCTGCGTACGAGATGGCGCACAGACCGAGCTCTCCGGGGTTGACTATGACCATTGCCCCCAAAAGCCCCCTCTTCTCCCGATCGCCCTCCACCAACAATCCCTTCCCCATCTGTCCCCAGCTCCCCGGTCATCAGTCAGGCACCAGCATGACGCTCCCCAAAGTACGAACTCCGCTCACCCCCAGGGACAGCATCCAGCTGGTGAAGAAGCACTACAGCCAGCCGCAGCCCAGCCTGGACCGACTGCACCACCTCAACGTCAACATAGACATCGTGACGCCGTCCTCCGCCTCGTCCACCCTGAAGAGCAGCGGCACCACCGCTTCGCCGTTCTCTCAGCTCGTGGAAGAAACGGACATCGACGACGGGCTCCTGGACGGCATGGACGAAGCGATGGAGGCGACGGAGCCGGAGGAGCCGTGTCAGGACGGCGTCTCCTTCGTGGGACTAGCAGAGGAGCTGGAGCAGCTGGAACCGGAGGCGGTCAAGCCGCCGACTCCTCCTCTGCATCGCTTCCCCTCATGGGTACGGAGCGACCTGCAGCTGTTTCAGTTGTTGAGTAGGGAGGTTAGAGAAGGTTGTGAATTAGAGTTGGACTCTGGATCAAAATGTTAAGGCTGAAAATTATTCCCATTTTGTTCTTCTGGATCATAATCAGGTTTGTGTCTTAGCGTATTTTCACACTTGATAGTTGCAGTTAGAAATAAAACGTGAATGGTAAGCGGACCGGCAGACTGCTCCGCAACAAGGAAGTGCAGGGTATTCTGGGTAAATACAACTAAAATAAACACTAGAGGGAGAAATGGTTCGATATCCTTTACCAAACACAAATGAGAAATCCTGCAACTGCTAAAAAAAATTTTTTTAATTTATTTTTTACGTGAAGAAAGAAGTCGCACCTTTTTCTTCTGAGGTTTTTGTGTCATTTCCTTCAGTGGTTCTTGATGCAGCGCCCCCCACAGGCAACCGGAGGGGACCAGGTTGCTCAACTGGTTTGGATCGTTTGACACATTGCCGTGTGAAAGTGAACCGCACCAGCTGAAAAAGACAAATGTTGCAATACTGATCCCCAATTGATTCTGCCGGATCACAAGGTGTGAAAGCACCCTGAGCTTTAAAATTGAAATCAAGTACATTGCTGAAAGCCATCAGGAAGAGCCAGATAATTATTTTTTCTCACTCTATCATAAAACTGTCTGCAATTGGATAAAAACAGTGTCAATAATCCACATAGAAGGAAAGTTACTCCTTTTAAAAGTTTCTAAAGAATAATAACAGCGAAGCTTGAGTATTTGTGTTTGCGTTGTTCCCTGCAGGAGAGTCGGATCTATGCTGTGGCAAAGTCGGGAATGAGAGTCTCGGAGGCCGGGGCTTTGGCCAGGGGTCTGGGACGAGGTGAGAGAGTCGCCGTCTCATTCATCACTCGTTCCATAACAGTAATCAAACCCCGTAGTTCCTGTCCGTTTTGAGCCGCAGCGGGACTGCTTGTGGGAAATGAAGAAACTTGTCATTTAACTGACGCCGAAGCTGCTGAGACGGGGAGAGTGGCTTATTGGGGGATCCGTCATTGCTGCTTTTGATGTCACTTCCTCTGGCCTGAGGCTGCACACACCTGTGCAGGTGTCTGTTTCACTTCAACAAGGCTTTCCAAACCTTCACCTCCCTTATGATTTGTTCTTTTTCCTCCAACAGCCTTGAACTAAAAAAAAGGCTTGGGAAGAGAAGAGGATGGAAAGGCTGCTCTTTAATCAGCAGCAGCAAAACGTCACGGTCTGGCTGTAATAATGGCCGTGACTTCAGTCCTGATGTCTCTGTTATTGTCGAGATGCAAACACTGAGGTTTGAAATGCTGGCTTGAAGGGCATATATTATCAGTTTTACAATTTTTTTTTTCATTTGTGTCCAGACTTGTAGCTCTTGATAGATATTTTTTTATTTACATGTTTGAAGTAAAAAAAATAATTTTTTAAAGTTTAGTAAAAAGAAATGTATCCATTTTTCAATGGCTACTGTCAGAAATGGTCTGACGTATTGCACCAATGGTGCTTTCAAAGACCGACTGAAAGCTGAAGTTGAAACTCCCACCCTTTTGTTTCCTTTTTGTAGCATTATCATACAATGACGAATGTTCATAAATGTCATACCGGATTCAGCCACTAGATGGCAACTAAATGAACTGAAACAGTGGAAAACAGTGGAATAGCAACATAACAGTTATGCTACACTTGCTGTGGTTGGGAATGGGGCCCAATTACTAATATACAACCTGTCATTCATTTGGCTCAGGCACTGAGAGAAAACAAAAACAAATGCAGCTGCAGTCAGTTAGGGAGGGTAAACAGATAAACGCTTTTGCTTCTTTGTTGCGTCTCAAGCATCCCAGATGCAACCATCCATTTGTCCGCTCGTTATGGAAAGTGTCTGTCTGACACCCTGCAGCTCATTCTGTGGGATCCCAAGGCAATCCTACAGGAATGACATAATCCCTGAATCTCCTCATTTGACTTCTTTGGATGCGGAGGAGGCGGTTCTGTGTTCTGAGCTCCCCTCTGATGCACTGCGTCCTCAGAGTCTTCATGTTCATCCCTACCTGTTGTGCAATTTTTACCGATCGCTGATAAAACTCTGACGTTTCAGGCTCCACCCTGCCCCAGTATCCTGCATCAGGGCCTTTTACTCAGCTGATCTACAAGAACATCAACGTTCCAGTCTACACCACACTGAAGGGGGTGAGTACGACGCGTCTGACTGTTACACAAAGTACTCGCCATTTCCAGCTTCCATCTTTGTTCAAACGTAGGCGTTGTTGGCACGAGAAAGACTTTTGAATTTAGACATGCGTTTCCTAGAAAGCCACCCAGATCAGCAGCGTTCCTCTCCCAGACGACGACTCCGGCTCGGAGGACGACAGCGGCTCGCTGGCCAGTCTGCGGACCTCCATCTTGAGCCCAGAGCGGAAGGGCAGCGTCCCTGGGAGCCCACGTGCCGTAAAGAGAGGTGAGGAGAAAGCGGAGAGTTCGGACAAGCCCTTCGCGTTCACTTGGCGCGTTTCTAGATTGTCTCTGTTGTCCAATAGGTGTGTCCATGTCCTCCATCAGCTCCGAGAGCGACTACGCGATCCCGCCGGATGCGTACTCCCTGGACAGCGACTACTCCGAACCCGAGCACAAAGTCCAGCGCACTTCCTCCTACTCCTGTGAAAGTACCGGGCCTGTAAGTCCGTGGTCACCGCGCTATATCTGATTTTGTAGCAGCTTAGCTGAAATATATTTTTGCTTTCGCAGGAGACAATGGAGAAGTCGGGGTACCTGCTGAAAATGGGCAGTCAGGTGAAAGCCTGGAAGCGTCGCTGGTTCGTCCTCAGAAACGGGGAGATCCTCTACTACAAGTCTCCGGTGAGTTCCTTCCCGCTCACCTGTTTGCTTCCTTCTACCCCTGAAAACACTGCTGGGATATTTGTACGGTTTTTCTATCATTCTGAGGACAGCGACAATAAAATCTAAACTTGTATATGGTTTTTGAACTTAAGCTAAAACCGCATGTGGTGCGTTTTGCCTTGACTTGGTGTAGAATACTGTAACAGCCGCAAAACGTGGGTGGTGTGTTAATAGCTTTATGTCCTAATGCTACTTTAAAACTCTCCACACATTCAGGCATTTGTTTGCTAACATTTTATTTCGGTGTATCGGAGTAAAGAGCGACTGAATTCACACTTTTCCAAGCTTTTAATTGCAAAATACTTCATTATTTCACAGTTATGCCTCACACTTATGTACTGCTGTGGGGATATTTTGAACACAAACCTCTAGGTCTACTTATTTACCATGTGTTTCTGTATTCTATTCTTTTCTTTTTTTTAAAAAAAATTTTTCTTTAGAGTGATGTAATCAGAAAACCTCAGGGTCAGATTGAGCTGAACTCGTCCTGCTGCATAGTACGTGGAGAGGGAGCACAGACTTTTCAAGTAAGTGGAAACACATTTTACTTTAAATGCTTTGTGCAAAGACTCCAATACCACTGAGTGTTTAACAGCAGAAAGTCTTATCTGGAAAGATCCAGAGTTGGAGAGCTAAAAAGGAAGAAAAAACCCCAGAAACATTTAAGGAAAGTGTCTAGAACAGGAGTGGAGCTTTACTGCAGCATACTAGAGAAACACAGAGAGGAATGGAATCAGGTAAAGAGTCACAGACTGGAATGTTTTCAGAAGCTGATTCTGATCTCCCCTGAGATTTTGCGTTTCTCACTTTTCTCACTTTTTTTTCCATTTCTCTCTTTATCCCTCCGTTTCCCACCATCAGCTGATCACGGAGAAGAAGACCTTCTATCTGACGGCTGACTCGCCCAACATCCTGGAGGAGTGGATCAGAATTCTGCAGAACATCCTGAAAGTCCGATCCAGCAGCCCCGTTACCGTGGAGACGAGGGCAAAGCCCACCGTGAGAGGCTGGCTCACAAAGGTGATTCATCATATTAGCAAAACAATAAATACATAAGCCACAATAACAGGTTAAGTTGACCAATGAAATGGCAGATAAGCCTGTTGCAATTAATCAGTTAATTGCACGATAAATTAAAATCAGGTTAATAATTTTTATGCTGAGGATTAATATTTTTTTAAAGGAAATTTTGCTTACAGTGGCATCATAATCCATTTTATTTATGGTTTCATTTTGTATATTTAAAATATCTTCCATTTCTAGGGTAAAATTAAAGTTTATTGCATCATTATGGCGCCGTTATCATTGTCCTACTGGAAAATGGTTTTGAAACAGTAATATTATCATCGGACAACTTTAGCATCCAGAAAACCTAGATTTCACGACAAACCTAATGGCAGACGTAGCCTGAGATGAGGATGTTTTCCTCACTGAGACGACCCGCCTTCAGACAAACCCTTCACGTTCAGACACGGCCGCCGGATCAGGATCTGCAGGAATGCTGCCCTCCACACTTCCCGCCGTTAAAACAGGCACTTGTGCATGACGGGTCTGTGGCAGATGAACGACAGCCACAAGCCGAGACGACGGAGCTCACGTCATCTCTCTGCAGCGTGGCTTTGATCTGCTTCCCGTGACACGACGGCGGTTCAGGCGCCGGACGTGGCTCCACATCCCCAAACCGCTCCGGCGAGGGCAGTTAACCACAACGACCTGACGGAGGCACGGCTGACTTCGTCCGGACAGAAGCCCTCGTCGGACGGGGATGTGTAGTTATCGTCTCCAGCTGCACGGCCTGTTTATGTTACGCAGCGGGGGAGAAGACGAGCTGCCGGCAGGTAGTCGTCACCTGGAGTGTAAACGGTTTGCTTTCCTGATGGCAAAACTTCCAGAACATCTGCAGCTTGGGTGTAGAAATCCCCTAAATAAATATGGTAGGGTCTTTAAAAGAACTAAATCACAGATGCAACGCCTTGATAAGTTTTCACATTCATGGACTCTTCTGAATATTTGCTGTGTATTTGTTTTCAGCCCCCTTGAGTCAGAACTTTGTTGATCTTGACAGCAAGATAAAATAATCTAAATCTCTTTCTGCATTTTCAGGAGGTTTGAGGCTCATCATGACGAAGCGATAAAGCCTTGATTAAGCTGATGAGTATTTTTAGTGAATTTGAAATATGTCTGTAATAGTCTTTAGAGTTGAATAACTAATTTTGAGTTTATGTGAATCGTGGGGCAGGGGGAAATATTTCCAGAATCTATAAAAGAATAAGTTATTTTGCAAACAGCCATACTGTTAAAGTTTTTCCTAAAAACCTGCGTTTCATTTGTTTTGTCACTAAGGTCAAACACGGACACTCGAAGCTGGTCTGGTGTTCGTTGGTGGGAAAAGTTTTCTGCTACTTTCGCAACCAGGAGGACAAGGTTTGAGATGTTCAAATGTCTCTTAGTTGTACTTCATTTTGTTCAAATAAATTACCTGTAAGGCAAAAACATTGTACTGCCTCTTACGTTTCGCTCACTTGTGCTAATTTGTCATGCGGTAGCTTCCTCTGGGCCAGCTGCAGATGAGGGAGGCGTCCGTGCAGGAAGTCGATCGCTCCTGCGACTCAGACGAGGATTATGAGGCCGGCGACCGCGGCTTCCTCTCCTCGCACTGCACCTTGGTGGTCCAACCCAAAGACCAGAGCCCGACTTATCTGCTCATTGGCACCAAGCAGGAGAAGGTAGAAGAGCAAAAACATTTTGTTATTATTATTTCCCCGCCCGCCTCTTTCTCTTGATGTCGACAAGTTCGCTTCATTGTGCGGCAGGATACGTGGCTGTATCACCTGAATGTAGCCGCCGGCAGCAGCGCAACGCTGAAGGTCGGCACGGAGTACGAGCAACTCGTTGGTAAACTTCTGGATGTGGAGGGAGACCCAGGTGAGACACTGAAGTCGACTCTCTGAATGTTTGCGTCTATTTGATTTTTTATGTTTGTGAGGTGAAAGAAAACATGAAAGCAAGGAAGTAATAAAAAATTATGTTTTCACCTGCTGTTTTAATCAAATCTTTTTTCAAATGAACAAGATGAGTTTTTTTCTTATTATATTTTAAAGATTAAAAACTTTATATTTAGATATCAATCGCTATGCAAGACAGTAGGAAACATTGTAATTTTTTTTGGTTTGGTTTGTTTAAAATTTACATTGTGAACACCTTATAATTGTTCTGCTTTAACCTGGTGTTGCATGCTCTCCTTGATCCTGCACTTGTACAGATATAGTTGATGAATCTACTGAAGGTGATGTGCGAGTCCAAGGACACACACGTTACCTTCAGTAACACTTCGATTCATGTCTTGCGTTGGCTCCGGTTCCCACTGCAGACTGTTTGTCAAAGCAGAGCAGCCTGTGATTTCTTTTGTCCAGCTGTTTTCTGACTCGCTGCAGCTCTGAAACTCCCGTCTCTGCTTCGTCTGGCTCGCTCATAAACACCCGCTCCTCTTCCCAGAGTCTGTGCTGTGGAAGAGCGAGGCCTTGAGCTTCTGTAAGGAGGGTCTGCGCTCGCCCCTCACCACTTTGCCGTCTGAAGCCCTGCAGACCGAAGCCCTCAAGCTCTTCAAGGTCCGTCTCCAAACTCCTCATCAACTTTTTTTATATTTTTTATTTTTTTGTTTCTTACTTGTCTGCCGCCACCCACTAGCAAAAGAAAAGCTCTTTGAGATTTTGCCCGCATCGCTTTAGTTTTGCCTAAACCTGGATGTGCGCCGCTTCCAAAATAGATCATTTGCTGGCGTCCGAGGGGCCCGTGCTCATCGAGAGCGTGCGAGGGAGATAATGGTCTTGATTATCTGCTCTGTTTGAGGCCAACTGTTCCTGCGGTTTGGCTGCCACTCTTCTGCTTTGAGGAGAGTCGTGACAGGTCGGGGCGCAGGGGCCCTCGGAGAGCGGCACCACTGCATGTGGAAGGGGGACGGGACGGGGGACGCAAAACGAGATCAAAGCAAAATTCGGGGAGGTTCTAGAGGGATGTCGGTTCCTTTTTCTCCCTCTTCAACTCTCTGAAGCCTCCCTCCCCCTCGCTCCCGGATTTGTCAGTGCTCCACACCCCTAGTTGCTCAGTTGAAGCCAGAGATGATGGGCTCTATCTTTGAGCAGCCAGCCTTAAAAACTGTCCCAAATGCCAAACAATGAGTCAAAAATGGATCAAGCGAGGCGCTTTTCAACTCGGGCCATTGAAGTTTAAATGAATCCGAGGGGACAGATGAGAAATATGACATGGAGTCTTTGTCTGGCCTCAGACAAGAGGAGTCCATTATTAAAGTTCTCTGTGTGCTGCGTCTGAGCATCTGATTTTCAGTGATGTGCAAACACATCAGAGGAGCATCATTTCTGTTTTATTTTGCTGGTCCCATGAAAACTTACTGTATATTTTGGGGGATTTTTCTTAATGGTAAATCAACACAACGTATTGTTGTGAAATAGAATAAAAAACTATGTACAGAATTCCCACCCAAAAAGCCCCATAAAATTGTTTGTACCGATAATCATACCAACTATTTTTATTTTAGCCTTTGAATTAATTGTTAACTCACTAAAAAGTTGTTCTCAGGTAAAAGTAACACTAATGTATCAAGCATAAGTAATACGGAGCAGTCCAAGAAATTACACAACTGTAAAAAGTAAATGTTACAAAGAGACTCTTCAAGTAATGAGTGACCATAACACCTGATCTTATAGTTATAAATGATGTAATCAGATTGATAGAAGTATAAAGCTTAGTGGAAATACTGGTATTTTAAAGTCTAAAATAGTACAGTAGCATGATTACACATTAACTAAATAGTGATGGATATATTTTATACCTAAAATTTGTCTTTGTTTCTTCCATGAGAGTGATACAATACAATGTTTTGTGAACTTTTTGTTGTTTCTATTTACATTTTAACATGTTTCACTAAGATCCAGGGTCGCTGCCCTCCTAAGACTTTTTCCTTTCTTCACTCATTTAAAAATGTCTAAATACGCCACTGACATTGTTTTTTATTTTGTTTCCAAATAAAAGTTTGAAAAGTGTAGCATGTATTTGTTCACTCCCAGGTCCCATGTCAAGCGGCATTTACAGAAAGTTCATTTGTCTTTGCATTAATACGCCACTATCAATACAATAGCTACTTGAAAATGACCTCAAAACAACATTATCGTTTATCGCAATTAATCACTGGGACAATTTATCATCGTCACTGGCGTATCCAATACCCATAGATAAAATCCTTCCAGAAGTGCCTAAGTAGAAAATAGTCCATCTCTGATTTATGTACATCGAAGATGACGTGTGCGTCTTTGCGTCACTATGTCGTTGGTTATCCTGAGTAACTTTGTTCCGTCTCTGCAGTCCTGTCAGCTTTTCATCAACGTTCTGGTCGAGTCCCCTTCCGTTGATTACCACACGTCGCTGGCTCAGAATGCTCTGCAAGTGTGTCTGACCCACCCGGAGCTGCAGAACGAGATGTACTGCCAGCTGATCAAGCAGACCAATCGCCGGACGCCGCACAACTACTCCCTAACCCAGGTCAGTGCACATGATTCAGAAAAGGAAAAAGAACCCAGGAGGAATTAATCGCTATTTTGTAATTAAGCCAACGAAGCGGTAAAAAAAAGGTTACTTTTTTCTTTTTCTGCTTTCTGTAGTGTTGGCAGCTGTTGTCGCTCTGTGTGGCTCTGTTCCTCCCACAGCAGCATTTCCTCTGGTACCTCAGGCAGTATCTTCAGCACAACGCCGACCCCAGGTGGGAGCTGATCCCGTCACGTCGCAGTGTTCTACAAAGTAACAGGACCGAGCCTTTTTGGGCTCCTACTTTTGAGTTCTTTCCTACGTTGTTGTTTCTGTTCTCTCGACGCACAGGACCGAGGTGGGGAAGTATGCCGTGTACTGCCAGAGATCTTTGGAGAGAGCGCTGCAGAACGGAGAACGGGAAGCGAAACCTTCCCGGATGGAGATCGTGTCCATCCTGCTGAGGAACCCTTACCATCACTCGCTGCCGTTCAGCATCCCAGTACATTTCATGAACAACACATATCAGGTATCATTTAGAAACATGCTGCTCCATTGACCACTCCATTGACCACTTCCTGTCATCTTCCACGTAGTTTTCTGGCAACATCCAGAAAGCATGTTAAATATGTCATGTGTGATGCGAAAAAGTGTTTCCATTGCAGTTTTGCGAAATAAACCAATTTTGATACGGCCAAAAATAAAACATTTAAAAAAAAAACCCCGCACCATCCTTGCACCAAAACTTTTGACCTTAACACAAGTTTTTTTTTTTTCAAATTTTGCATATTTTCATTAAGCAAATTTATTTTCGAAACATGTTGTCTAATTACATGGTCAACGGAAACATAATAAACGATCCTATTGACTACACCCACCTCATAAATCAGAGACTAATTTTTTGATTTGATAGTATGAGGCACATGTAGACTTTAAGTCTGCTGCTACGCCTGTTTGAGAACGTCTCCAAATATAATAATTTTTTTAACTGGGGTTCTAACTTTCGGAAACTTTTGGAGAAGAACTTCGAAAAAAAAAAAAAAAAAAAAACTTAAAAATAAATATATTCCCCCTTCCCTTGTTGACTGCATGATGATCACCGCTGTCACTCACTTTTGGAGTAAAACTGAAAGAAGACGATCTTGTACGACATGAGCTCTGATCGTTTGCCCAGGTCGTCGGGTTTGACGGCTCGACTACGGTGGACGAGTTCCTCAGCACACTGAACCAGCGGGTCGGCATGAGGAAGCCGCAGCTGACGGGGTTCGCCCTTTTCACCGACGATCCGTCTGGCAAAGACCTGGAGCACTGCCTGCAGCCGTCAGCAAAGGTGGGACTTTTAGTTGTTGGTGGGTGTCAAATGTTTGCTCTGATTTACTTAAACTTCAACAAAGACTTGGAGGAAGTGGATTTCGGATACACAGGCTGTGTATAATTTGGAGTAACAACATCGAGAAAACTGCCACAATGCAACAAAATGTTGGTCAGTATTTTTTACATGCAATAAGTAATAAAAATTAATATGTCGTGTGTGTGTCTGGATCTTTAGCTGAAATTAAATAAGGAAAAATGAAAATCTTACAGTTGTGACAGCTGGTTGTTTGTCCCTTTTCTCCAGATCTGTGATGTCATTTCCAAGTGGGAGCAGGCTCTGAAAGAGTTGCATCCTGGGAAAAATGAAGGGACGCGGATTGTTCGGCTAACCTACAAAAACAGGTCAACTTTTATTTTTTTAAATTAATTAATTAATTCATTAATTTTTTTAATATTTGGGGATTTTTAGCAGGAAGACCGTCGTTCTATAACTCTCTGGGCCCAGAAGTTTAAACTGCACATTCTGTCCACATGTACACTTTAATTCAAATTCAAACATTTCATCACTACGGAGCGCTCTGTAAAAAAAAATATAAATAAATAAATGCCTCCCAACCAGGAAATTCCCCTTTTCATGTAGAGTTTTTCAGCCGACTGAAGAGCTTTTCCCTTTGAAAACAAGAGGTCTCTGTCTGCACGTTGCCACAGCAACTCCGGCTTCACTTTGTCACTCAGATGACAGGTCGCATCTTCAGTGCGAGTATTATTTTTAGAAGGTGCACATGCCCGGACAAGGCCACGGAAAGCCTATTTAAGACTTTGGGGATGACATCTGGCAGAGTGATGTGAGGAGTCGTTTGAGGAAAAACACGTTTCATCATAACGTTTCCCTCCTGCCTCCCCAGGCTGCGTTTCAGATCTCAGGTCAAAGGAGAGACGGAGCGAGAGCGCCTCCTGCTGGTCTACCAGGTGAACGACGAAGTTCAGCAAGGCCTCTTCCCTGTGAACAAAGAGCTGGCTCTGGAGGTGGCCGCGCTCATTGCACAGGTCTGGAAAAACGATGATTCAGTTGTCAGAGTGGAGATTTTTGATGACCGTCCAACTGTTTCATTCTTGTCTTGTTACAGTTACGAGCTTTAGTCTGTTAAATTGGGATTTTATGACAAAATGAAGTGTGTAATTGTGAAGTGAAAGGGGAAAACATGCATAGTTTGCAGATTTTATTTTGTAAAAATGTTTGTAAAGTGTTACGTGCTTTTAATCTCAGTTTTCCTTTGCCGATCACAGCCGCAAGTCTTTTGAGTTTGAGTGTTTTCAGTTGATTCTGAATTAGGTAAAGGTCTAAACTTTGACTGGGGCATTCAAGCGAGTGAATTTACTGTAATCTAAACCTTTGTAGCTGTGGCTTTTTTGCTTCGAGTGAAGGTCTTGCGCCTTCTTCCAGCTTTTCTCCTACATTTTTCAATTTCTTCCGCTCTATTTGTCTCCTTATCAACTCCCTGTTCCTGCTGCGCCGTTAATTTCCCTTTGGGATTTGAGTAAACCTGATCCTGACCCTGAATGTTCAGTCATTGGCACTATCAACATTTAAAACTCTGCTATTTTTCCTCCTTTTTTTCTTTTTTTTTTTTAAAGAAATACCAACACTACTTTTGGTCCTCATGATATAATACGTTGTATTAGAAGAACCTACCATTGCGGAGAAAATGTTCTGTCTTACAACCAGCAGCTTGACAACATTTAAGTCATTTTGGAAGGATATTTTCAACTTCTTTATGTTGAAAATATCAAAATGACTTTCCCCTCAGGTTGAGCATGGTGATTTCGAGCGGTCGGGCATTTCCTCTCCTGCCGGCTCTCCTCAGTCCAAATCTCAGCTGATTCTCCTGCAGGCCTTGGAGCGCTTCTACCCCAAACGCTACAAACAGGAATGCACCATAGAGCAGCTAAGGTGAACCAAGCGTCGCTCTCCTTGCAGAAATGATGTTGGCGCACCATGATTTTTTCTGGAATCTCTTCTTTAGTTTGTGGCGCAAAGAAACGGAGGCAGATCCGACTCATTAGGGGGTCCCTGTTGCTTTTCTCCCCTCCAGAGATCTTACCGAGCGTCTGGCCTCCAAGTGGTCGATGCTTCGTGGCTGCAGCGCGGCCGAATGTGTGAGGATATATTTGACCGTAGCGCGGAAATGGCCTCTGTTTGGCGCCAAGCTCTTCAGTGCAAAGGTACAAGTTTCAATTTTTTGGGAGAGACATTCTTGTTTTTTGTTCTTTTGTGTGTGTGTGGAATGAAAAATAAATAGATCTTACCCCGGATCCGGCCTTTGATTCTGAGATGTTCAGGAGGATGATACGTCTCCCTCTGTCCGCAGCCTGTTCCTCCTTCTCCGGTTGACCAGAGCCAGGTGTGGCTGGCAGTCAGCGAGGACGGACTCTGTGTCCTAGACGACACGATGGTGAGCTGGAGGCTCGGAAAAAAACGAAACGACGCAAACACAATTTATCCTCTAAGAAAGTCTCTCCAAGGTCACATGTCAGGCTGTTTCACGCCAAAGCTTGGAAACTGAAGTTGGTTGGTAAATTTATGCCGCACAGCTGGTTGCGCTGCAGCTGCAGAGCTGGTCTTGACCATGGAGACATGGCAGCGGTGTGTCGAGAAGTAGGAATCCAAAGGAAAATAAACTGGCCTGCTTTAGGTTTGATGTTCTTCATCCTGACAGATGGCAGTTCCCAACATGTAAGCAATGTTAGCGCAGGCTCTAATTTTCCGCTGCCCGCGTCGATCTGTTTCCGTCCTCGGTTTGGCTCACAGCGTCAGTCCAGGAGAGCGGAGAAAGAAATGTAGTGAAAACCGTGTCAGTCTCTGTTTTTCTCGGTTTGGGCCACAGAAAAGCAAAAGTCGAGGGAGAGTCCCAAACAAACTACAGGCTCTGCTTCGCGTCAAACCAGAACATGCTCTCGGTTTCTGTTTTACTAATTTTTTATTCCCCCCCCCCCCCACTGACTGTGTTTGTTTGTTCATTTTCCAATGTATTTCAGCACACCTTGTTCACGTACCCCTTCCATTCGGTGATCACCTTTGGTGGGTGTCATGATGATTTCATGCTGGTCACCAGCCAGCAGAGGGAGTCTGGCTTTGGAAAGAAGAATGTAGAAAAGCTGGTGTTTGCAATGACTAAGCCAAAGGTAAGTCTGCTGTGTGTATATACATTTTATGTATTCATGTATTGCATCTCTAGAATCTCTGGAGAGCCTCAAATACGTCCTGCAAAGCCTTAGCATTTATGCCAATGCTACAAAAAGTCTTCAGTAAACACACATTCACTTCTGCTGAGAAAGTGGAGAGGCTAGCATGGCGACATGTGGAGAGGCTAGCATGGCGACATGTGGAGAGGCTAGCATGGCGACATGTGGAGAGGCTAGCATGGCGACATGTGCTCCTCAAGATCACTGAATATTGTCTTCCAGGCCTGCAAGAACAAAATGACCTCAGTGTCTGAGCCACAGAGAATTTTGTTCCTGCTTTGAGAAACAGAACAAATTTCACTCTTAACATATATGCATGCCAGCTCCCTTCCACTCCTTTTTGATATGACTCTTTAATTATCTTGATGATAGCACGAGTAATTATGTGTGAACAAAATCTTTTTTTCCTCCCTCTGCATTTTTCTTCTGATAAGATCCTGACTTAGAGAGGACTTTGCAGAAATGGCAGGCTAACGCTCTTTCCCCTCCTCTCTGTTTTGATATGACTCTTTGATTAGACCCATGTTTTCTTTGCAGTTTTAGCAAAGCAGGTGTAGACAAAAAAACTTATTTTGCAGAGAGCTGTTTTTGCACTTAATAACCCAACGACTATGCTTTTTAACATTAGAATTCACGTTGATTCATTGTGCCGTGTTTTTGTTCAGGCAGATCGTGAGAATCAAGAAGGACAGATGCTGGGATTGAAACACATGTGAAGGATAAAACCCAATTCTACAATATTAAATAGGATTTCATGTCAATTGTGCATTTACACAATTTATTCTGCGTTTTCTGCACAGAGAAAATCACAGGAGTTTAGCAGTTCTCTCACTGACTCAAGCTTGGCGCAGAATCGAAACTTTTTTCTCTTCAAATTGCAAACCTGCCATCATGGATTATGAGTTGATCATTTCGACCCTGCATTTGAAAAGTGGCGTGTCCTAATTTTCACCCCTGTGACATAATAATGATGGACTGCGCCAAGTTCTCACTGTACTTTTTAAAGATATATTGAGTCATCTTTTACACACACATATGATTTTATTCAGTTCACGTTCATTGATGAGCCATGTCAAGTTCTTGCTGTTCTTTTTTTTCTTTTTTTTTTTAGAGATATCGGTTCTTTTTTACGTGCAAGTAAGGACTTTATTCAGTTCTCGAATAAAAGACTGCGTAATGTTTAGAAGGCAGGAGATTATGCTGAGGTGGCTAAAAAAGGTCATTTAAGGAGGTGACAAAATGTGAAAATATGGGTTTGTAGAATAGATCTTTTAAGGCAAGAACTTTTTTTTTCAAAAAAGGGGCAAGGTTTATGGAAGAAAAACAGGCTTCACACTACTCCTTTTTGTTAACGAAGAGACCAGATTTCCTTCTGTTTTTGTGCATGAAAGTCTGTGGAGCTTGAAGTCGGGGGTCATGTTACCCCTCCAGGCGAGGCTAATGGGGGTAACTTCATTCTTGATGGAGGATCATTTGGGTTTCTCGAGTTTTTATGGCCTCGGAGCAAACGTGGCAGGCCACCTTCCCCGGACTCGAATGAAATGCGTTCATGTCGTGATGTTAAAGCAATTAGGTCCGCTGTGATCCGTCTCTCCCTTCTCTCCCCGTCTCAGATACTGGAGCTGACTCTGCTCATGGCCAGCTACATCAACCACTGGAACCCCGCCGGGCCGTCGGCTCCCCACCAGCCGCTCGGCCACTGCGACGTGGACAGCCGGCACTTCCCGGCCATGAACTACACCACCAAGGGCCCGACCCTCCTGTAGGCAGCAGCAGAGAGGCTTCATGACCGCAGTCGCTGTCGGAAGACGCCGGGCTATGGACCACATCCTGAGTTTTTATCCTTATCCTGTTTTGACTTGTTTTATTTATGTAGGAAATTGGAGGGGCTGCTGGTCACAAACAGCTCCGTTTTCTGTCTGCGTCAGCAGCCAGTCGCCATGGATGCGACGAACAGCTTTTTGTTTTATTTAGGATACTGCTTGAACATATAGGCCAAGAGGGATGTGGTGGTATATTAGTTATTAATATAGTATTACTGCCCCTTAAAGTTTTCCACATTTTCTTATGTGACAATTATTAACTATAATGTATTTTATTGGGATTTTATGAGCTACACAAAGTAATGTACTGTCCTCTAAGCTGTTGGCCTGAACCACACTGGTGTGTGGCTCCCAGAATAGTGTCTAATACAAGCAACTAGATCACAACAAATTTAACTAGAAATACCTCAGTTTGGTATTTAAATCATTTGATGTAACTTGTGTAATATTTCTAAAACGCAATATTTTTTTCTCCTATTGGTTATCAAGCAGAAGGTTTTTTATTTTAGTATGGATCACTTGACTTGTTTTCTCAATTTACCATTTAATTTAATTAGTTTTGTTTAGTGTAAAAAGTTTACTTCCTTCTGGCAATAGTTCTGGCAAACCGAAACATTTAAAAATATTTTAACAATTATTTCTACCCTGTGGTAAAATTACATATTTGGTCAAATGTCAAAAGACTTGAAATGAAAGGTTTAGGAGTTGGACTAGATTCTGGACTTGAGGCTTCACTCAAGACACAAGACAAAACGACTTAATCCAAGACTGGATTTCACAATAAAAGCTGTAACTTGGCCTCTGAAGGCTCTGGATTTTATTGTGGAGAGTCAGATTACCAATCAGTGCAAATCACACTTTTTAGATGTTTATTTTTGAAAATATTTTTTAAAGCCACATATTAATTGCCTTACATTATTATGCACTACTTTGCATATCACCTAAAATCCCAACAAATTACATGGGAAGGTTACGGCTGCAGGATGACAGAATCTGGAAAAGTTAAAGGGGATCCGAATACTTTTACAAAGTACTGTAATTATTTGTCTCAAATACATTATAATTGTTGCATATTTGTACTCAGAGTATAGGAAGGTCATTGTAGATAAAGGTAGTTGGTAGATAACGGTAATCAATGCGACTGCCAAATCAAACAAAGTAAGTGAAAACTGCCTTTTTAATAGATTTATAGATTTTTTTTTAACTCTTAAGAGACTTGGGTTAAATTGATTTTTTTTTTGTTGTTCTATGAGGTTATATAAGCTTCTAGATATAGCCAGATGTAGGCTTTGCAGAATTAGATGGGCTGATAATGAAAGGTTCACAAGGGAATATAGTGAAACGTGGAACAGAGTAGTGAGCCGTCGACGATGCATACGGAGCAAAACGACGTGACGTTTTCCTTTGCCACAGTGACCAACGCTAAGACCACTCACTGTTTTACTGACAGTTTGTACAAAGAGCTATCAAACATTTGAAAGACTTGAACTGCTTTGGATAAACCACTGTTTCACTTGTGTTTTTTTTTTTTTTATTACTAACTTATTTGCTCGGTAACGATTTGGGACTTGTGAAAGGTTTTCCATAATTGCAATATTTTCATTAGAAGACCTAGGTTTGCTCGGGTAATTTAATTACAACATATGTTTTCTATTCTTTTTATTTTTTTTATGGTTGTTTATGTTGCCTGTGCACATGTGAGGTAATGAACTAAACGGTACAACCTTTAAATATTGAACAAATATTTCATGTATGTTGTTTGAAAATAAACTTGCCACGTATTGAGCTTGGTTGCTTTTTGTCAGTCGCCTCCACTAAATATTCCTCTGTGGTGCCAGTCACATATGACACATGCTTAAAAAAAATAATAAAATGTGTTTATCTTTTTCTGCAGTAAAATAAATACTTGCTGAAAAATGTACAGAAAGAAAACGTTTTATCTCCTGTTAAGAAATCACTTTAACTTTAAGTAACCTGTCATTTGATTTAACAATCCTTTAAGAATTAATTATTTTTGAAAGATTTTTTTTTCAGTGCTGGTCGATACCAAAATGTAGTTTTCTGTTTTCATTTGGCCCCTCATATGTATTGTTAAGAACAGCAGATGATCTGTGACACTGTGGCATTGACTATTTGAAATGCCACGACTTCAAATTTAATAAAAAATCACGACCTCTAAACGCTGATTGATCCAAAACATCCGTCCAAGTGAGAAATCTCTGGCTTTGCATGCAGCTGAGACGAAACATTTATCCTAGTTGTCAACACTGATACTTTAAATGTGGAACTATTGTTCAGCAAAATAATTAAAAAGCTGTTGCAATATGTTCTTACTTCAATTATTCCTGAATAATTTTTCAAACACATAAGCTTTTGTTTTATCACAAAATAATTAGTAAAAATGTTTGTTTTCTATGCAAAACAAAAAAGCCATTTTCTTTACCTTAGCAGTTAACACAAAAATTCAAGAAACTTTATGCAGCAATAATTCTTGAGAGAGAGAAAAAACAAGTTTTATAAACAAATTTTTCTCATTCTTTCAATCCATTAACCAAATAATCACCCTGTGTGCTAGTTATGCGTCGGGAAGCTGTTGGGCTTTTTCTTGTCCAAGAAGGTCAACGTAGTAATGGCATTTTCTTGCCAAATTTCAGCTGTAAATGCCAGATTTTTATAGCTTGTCTGAAACTCTTGTTCCTAAGTTGATCGCTTATAAAGGGGAAAACTCATTATAAGGCTCACTGCTGAATTATTGCGAGTATTCATCTCTCACCAACAAAGAAAAATTCCTCTATTCTTTGGGCCTGAAATGCAGCCTAGACCACTTGCTTTAGAAGCGTTTAAATCATTAAAAAAAATTAATAGCAAAGATTCAGAGTAACAGATGGGCTTTTTCATATTTTTTACAGTAAACCCTTATTGCATTTTACTGGCTCCGTCATTATTTGTGCTGCAGAAGTAATGAGAAAGGTTGGTACAGAAAACCTATAAGGAAAAAACCACTAAAACTCCTGTGGTTCTAACAGGATCACATATCTTGGAGGTGGGGGGGGAAACAAACAAGGAACCAGCTTTATCTTTCATATACTTCTTCTTTATTATACAATTTTATAGATATCCACTTCTCATATTGTCTTATTTTAACCAAAATAAAAAACATAAAAATAAACAATTTAGATTCCTCACTGTTTGTGCTAAGTGTACAAAAGAACGCAAAAACTACACTGGTAGAGGTAAGACGAGTTAACCTGCAATTTTCCACCCGATACTTTAATCAAATTTTTAACACCTGAACATGCCAACTTATCTTAAATAACTTTTCCAATCTAGATATTTGTTGAGAATTTCACACTAGAATAAAAACAGGCAACCTGTTAACAGCAACAAATATTTGAAACCTGATGGTCAATTTTTTGTTATTAAGGCTCTCAGACCAGGGCTACCAAATGGAAAAAGAAAAAAGAAAAAATCACCAGAATGTTTGCATTCTAATTGCGAACATTCAGTAATTATACTCAAAGCTCCTTTTGAGTATAATTAGGTCTATTTAGGCTCTCGTGTTTCAAATTACAAGCTGACAACAAAGGCATTTAAAGATATTACTTGCAATGCAATTAACACTTCTAACCGTAATTTAAAGTCATTAAAACAAATTGAGTTCATTGTGCGTTTTAAACTTTTATAGTACAGACTGTAAAATGGACTTTGTGATATTATATGTATTCAAAACAGCACTTTAAAAGGGCATAAGAGGGCATGTTTCAGGCATATAGGTGAGTGGCAGGAACTGTTTCCACGTTAGCCTAGCGGAGTTAGCCGGTGGCACGCGGAGAGATCTCACCGTTGCAGTCTGGCGCGTGCTGAGGAGCGTAAACTTGGAGCAGCGAGACACGCATTGAATAACATCGCAGCAACTGGAGACGGCAGGTTTGTAACACTTGAAGCAAAGCTACAGCGAAGCTGCCTTATTTCGGACAGGTCAAATGCACGGTTCTTAACAGCTTTCCTCCACCTTCCCACAGCTGAGACCTGACAGACGAGCAAAAAAAAAAATAAATAAATAAAAAATGACAACCAACAAGCCAAGGAGCGTACTGCGCGAAGCCTCCCATCAGATTACAGCCGGTGGATCCGCTGGTGAGTTTATTGTCCACAGCCATTAATTTTTGACTCCTTTGTTCCGATTACGCAATAGTTCTAGCCGCTACGTTTGAAGCGCTTTAAGGAAGCAGTAGGAGCCGCTCCTCGAGTTATTTCCTTTAAAAAAAGTAATTGCAGAACCGGCGCATGTTTATTGTCGTACCCTCGCAGCTGAAACGCTTACACCGATTCAACAAGGGATGTTTAGGTCACACTAACAAAGAGTTAGTGTTTCTCACCAAGATAGTTCCCACCCATTTTACGTACACTCGCTTTACGCCGTTTGCGCATTTTTACGCATGCGTAGCCGTGTTCCCCTTTCGACTAAAGGCAACATTATTTGCACTCCGTTCATTGCAGACGCTGTTGGAACATACTTGACCTGAACAGGGTTCAAAAGGAGCCAGTAAACATGCTGTTAATAACCTACATTTTCATGCCGTTTTGAGAAACGATATGTATAAAGTTATGTGCCGTTTGAATGAGTTAAATATTCAAGTTTACTTTGAATTTTTAGGTAAACGTCAAGTTTCAGTAAACTATGAAAGTGTAATTTTCTAACGTAGTGGAAAAATGGTAAAAATAAATATATTTTTTTATAAAAAGGTCGCTAAACTAGAAAGAAACTAATGGTAATGTGCGCATACAACATTTTCCAAGTCGGGCACAAGCAACAAAAATGACGAAATTAACATTAATTTATTGCGACCTATGTATGCACAATGCCCCAGATTTATATAAAAGTAGTATATGTTACATGTAGGTGTTTTGATCAGGACATAAGGATGGAATAATGTCTCTTGCAATCATTTGAATGTGACGGGAGCCTAATTTTTATTGGGATAGACGGTGATGGGATTTGGATCCATGTTCCATTACAAATAACCAGCTATATTAAATATTTGAACAGCACTTTAAAGTGTTAAGCTGAAAAATTAAGTGTAGTTACAAAGTGCAGACACTAAGGGGAGACACTTGTAGAGTTCAAAATGAAGGGAATGAGAGGAAAGTAGAGGAAGCAACATTGAAAGAGAGTGTGTTCAAAAACTGTAGAATACAAGATCCATATTAGAATTTAGTTATACTAAACATGACAATAGATTTGCAAATCACTAGACAATATAGGGTAAAGATGATCAAAATATTAAAGAAATATGTATTCATAAATTACAAAATCAAATTCTGTCAAATTTGATATGCGTGGCATTTTTGAACAGCTGATGTTATAGCACATAAATGTGCTATAAAATGGCACAATTTACCAGTATAGCACATAATCATGGCCTCTGACTATTTTTTTTATTTGTATTTGCATTATTGCCACTATTACGACAATTTAATGTACAGAATATTAAATCGTACTAAAAACACAACTGTTTTAGACATGTCTTATTGCTGTTAAGGTTTAGTTTGACTTCATGACTTCGGTTGGGTTTCTCTGCGCCACTGAGTTGCATTGTGTATTAATTACTATCCTTGAAGCTACTCTTCTCAGACGCCTAAGCAGTGAATGTGTCTTCATGTCGATACTTTCCTGATCATTTTTAAACATTAAGCAGAACTTCAGCTTGCTACTCGTGTGTTATAAATTTTTAAATAATTGTAAGTTATTTTAAAATGTACAATTCATGCATAATATTGGCATTTCAACTTGGGTTGCTTTGTTGAGCGTATAAAAATGTCCATTGTTCATAACCAGAAAGTTTGAAGGTGGGAATGTTTGTGTGTATTTGCTAAACTTAGTCAATTTAAACTTCAGGCGCTTTTTCACTTTCAGAAGTGACTTATGGTGAACTTGGCATATTTACACTTTGACAGAAAGCATTTGCTCAGTTAAAGTAAAACAGGAATGACCCAGAGCTAAGCATTAGCTCGTGAGACGGCAGTTAAAATGTTTGTACAGCTTTCCTCAGCCTCCAGATGGCACGAGATAATGTCACACAAATGTCAGTAAACCAATTTGGTATACCTGTTCTTATTTTTAGTTCATTTCAAGAAATATAAATGCTAACATGTATTATTTTTATTTTTTGAAAATGTAAGTGTCCTTCCTAACAATAAGATTGAATAATCAAAAGTGATTTTCTTAAAACCAGTCAACAGTTACAGTGCAGCAACATTATTCAGATTATGAAACACTGGCGTCTCTGCAAAATAACTAATAGTACAGTTTACCTGCTCTTTTTTTTTTGCTTTTTTATATCTGAAAATGTTCACTGCAGGTTGACTGTTACTGGTCTATGGCCAAGGCTGACATTTGAAATTTAGGGCAGTTCATGAGCAATATTTTAAAATGTACTATGTTTAATTTTTGAAGTTATGCAAGAATTTTGTGCTGAAATGAGCTGGCTGACGCAGCAGAAGCAGCTCACTAATATGGCAATGGAGTCATTTAAATGCACACTTTAAAAGTGAATGAGAGCCAAGCACCTAGAAAGATCACGCTTCTTTTTCAGGGTTTGTTTTCAATATATTCAGCCACATTTCCCCATGTTGCGATGTTTTCTGTTGCTACTGTATTCTTACCCAGCCTTTATCTATTATTGGCAAATGCTACACCAAGAGAAGATCCCACCCCTGAGGGCCTGTACAGATGAGATAAAGGAGCAGAGCTGGTCGCCCACTGCTGAGTGCAACTATGTTAAAACAACATGTGAGAAATTCACTCATGATCCTTCCCTCTTATTAAAACGTTCTGCATGTTCATAATGTTAAGCTTACTGCCACTTTTTCTTCACCTTTGTTGAAAGCACTCAATAGAAGAGTCAACACTCCTTTAAAGAAAAAAAAACTATTTACTTTTGTTGAAGAGTTTTACATTTTCTCAAACTTTATTCAGAGTATCTGTGATGGTAGAAAGGGCTAAATGAGCTTTAATTTTATATTGCTAAAAGCTTAAAACACTGGAGATTATTAGACGGCTTATGTATGGAGCATTTCCTGATTTGGAAAAAAATAATTATATATATGGTACTTTATCTCTGACCAGGGCCCATAAACTCAAATAAACAGATAACGATTTGAGCCCTTTCTCGATTGGTCCATGCAAATGAATACTCCACAAAGTCGGTTACATTAATGTCTTTGCCTTTTTTCCGCCACGGCTGTGGATTTTTGTTTGCAAGAATTATTAAAAGTGTGGATGCTTGACAAAGCTTTTAATCTTCTCTGCATTTTTCATGCTTCACAGCTTCACACCTTGATGAATTTTAATAACGGCTGCATTTCAAAGACTGCTCAAAAAGCTTGACGATGTCGTGATATTTACATTTGTTCATCTTTGCTAATCAGCCGAGTTATTTGTTGGCAAACCTTGCCTCTGTTAATTTGTGGTCTTCAGAATTCGTTGCAAGATCCCACGCGATGAAGTGGGGGAGAGGTAAAAAAGCCGGATATGTCATCCGATCTGGCACCAGAAACAAGTGCAGATTGTTTCTATACCATGTTGGTTTTTCCAGCTGAACAAGCCAACTTCTGTTGACTATACTGGATTACAAAGCTATTTCCTTATTTTTTAGGCTAACTGATGTTTCAGAGCATTTCAGTAACTTGAGTAGCATGGTGTTTGCTCTTCTGTTGACAAGTGCATGTAAATAATTTTCAAGACAGTTTGCCTGTTAGGGCTCCCTCAGTTTGTTGACTATTTCACTGGAAAGTTTTGTTAAATTTTAGAGTATAATTTGGATCAAATGCAGTTGCTGAACTTTATTTACTACACTTCTGTAAGCTTATGAACAGCACCGTGTTCAACAGTATAGAGATTATGAGCTCAGAATCCGTCCCAGAGTCGCCTTTCTAATGTTCAAGTAAACAATGCAAGAATTATGTTTTTTTTTATTTTTATGAAACGCTAGATGCATTTGACGTTGCTTGTTACATAGCCTATAGTCCAGCTCTGTTATCACCTCCCAGGTCTCCTGGGTGTGCTAACCGACTGACTTGAACTCCTATCCCGAGGCTGAGGGGCTCTCATCTGTCTTCACTAAGACTGATGGGGGCACGCAGGGGACAGAAGTTTTATGTGAGGAAAATGGGCTTAGTGTTTCTCCACACCTTCACCTCCCCACCAGAATGTTTTTTTTTTCTGCCTTCGGTTCGGTGTTAACAAGAATGGAGAGATATAATTTATATGCTTCTTTGTCTCTGGGCTTCTTTTAAATGTAATTCAGGAGCAAACGCTGCATTTGTCAAAAGTCTAGGTCTTCCCCAACTGCGCTCCAAGACGATAAGAAGTAAAAATGATAATCTTAGTGGACAATTGTTTAAGAAATTATATTAAATTCTGAATGTCTTGAGCCTATAAATAATTGCAGATTTTGCTTTTTTGTTGTTGTTGTTGAGATAGTCGTGGTTCCAACAAGGTTTCAGAATGAGATTTATTTCACTTCTTAATTTTATTGATTACATCTGAAGTCAATCTAATTTCCATCAACCTTTTGTGAGGGCTAATTATAAAGAAATGCGTACAAAAATAGAGATTTTTATATCTATAAAGAAAGTCTATCCAAAGAATGAAACCATTAGAAACGGCTCTAAAATACAACCCTAAGACCCTTCACAACCAGTGTTAAACTGAAACTAAGCAAATTGTTTTTTTTAATGAATTTAAATAAAAGTAGTTCCTTGCTTAGGATAGATCTTACTTGAAGAGAGAGTTTTGGTGCTGAAACCAATAATGGACTGTTCTTTTTTTGTTTGTTTCTTTTTTTCTACTTTTTCCTGGATCTAGGAACTTGTAAAAATAGCTGGTTTGACAACCTTAGAGCTCTTGTAGGGCTGCAAGTGATTAAATGATCTATAAGACACTACAGTGCCAGTCCATGAAGACTCTTTAAAGCCTAGCAGGTGATGAAGTAAAGATTGATCCAGCCGACTGTGCAATAAATCTTCCAAAAAAAAATAGAAACATGCTTTCTGATTGTTGACTTGCTAAAGGAACCAGGAGTTTGAACTTTCATTGTGTACAAAATTGTGGAATTCCCAAATGCTCTGGGAAATATTTTTTACCTAAACTGAGTAAATTGATCTCCATTCAGGATAGCATATTTTTAAGCGTTTTATGATGACCAAGTAGAAGCAGAACTAGCATGAAGGCACAATTTTATCTGGAAAGAAATAAGAGAATATATTTAGGGGGTTTTTCTGGTAGCAAAATCCCATGAAAGTAGAAAGAGTCCTCAAATGGGACTCTGGAGTACTTCACAACTAAGGGGGATGGTGGAGGGGAGTACTGAATAATAATTCAATGGTAAAGCTCACGTACAAATATGACTGAATCTGCCAGATTGAACCGTTTAGCGCAAACATTGAGTGAACAACATAGGCTAACACTTTTAGAATAAGTGACAAAGTCCTAAACATTATGTAAAGTGTCCCCGTTGTTTGCCTTTATTTTTAATTGTCCAGTGGAAAGACCAAAACTTTTCCATACTTTTCCATATATCTGTACTTGCTCCTGCCTTACAAATAATTCACACAAAAACAAGGCTGCCATTCTAAGGAGGCTTTATTTTGAGTTTGTTTGACCTTGAGCTTTGTCGGATAGCAGATCCTTGGCTTTGGCATCATCTTTTGCTACTTCAGCCTTCGCAGCTGCTCTAGCAACCTTAACTCCACCATCTGCCTTTTTCCAGGCCTCTCTTTCCTGAGAGACGTTCAATGGCTCTGGAGATGTTTATGCAAGTTTTAGCAGTAAGATATGTCAACTGTTTTGTTGCAACTATGCAAAAATATTACTATGACTAACAGTATTTGCTCTCCAATCAGCACTTCATATTAATACAGCACCAATTGACATTGTGAACATATTTGTTTTGGTTTATATTGTCCTTACATTAATGCTGCATTCAATTTGTCCCAGAGGTCTGAGTCTTCTAGTTACAAATCTGAAAATCACTGGGATTTTCTATTTTCTATTTTAGTGCCAACAACAATTAGCAATACATCATTATGACATATTATATTCAGAGACATAGTTATATCAACAACCTTCCCTACATTTCTGAATGTATTCATGAAACTGTTTTGAATACTAAACCTGGGACTCCTTGCCCTCCCAGTCAGAATTCCCACTTCAATAAAAGTTTTTTTGTTTGTTTGTTCCAGGAAATGCTCTTTTTCTCTTGGAGCAAACCAAAAGACTTAAACGGACTACAATATTAAATAATGGGTCGTCATTATGAATGAGAGGACTGTTTTTGTTACACCTGCCTTTAACTTGTGAAGAACAACACTAAGGTTGGAATAAAAATGACCTTTATTGTCCCTTAGTGGGCAGTTTGATGTCATTCGCATTATGTCCACAAGGGGGTAGTAGCTCCATGCTGGATGTGTTTTATGGGAAAGGTATGTAAAGTTTTTAAGTTTCTGTCGTTACTTTCAGGTCCAGGGAGATTGATGCTTGACTTCTCTGCAACTTGTCATTGGGGTCTAAACAGAAATGAGAACAAAAAATAGAGGCAACTTGTAAATAAATTTAAAAAAAAATCAAAATGGAAGCCGAAATCTTAAAGAAAATAAACAATGATGAAATAAAGAGTCCAGCAACTGTATAAATATCTAATCTATCTAGTTACAGGATCTTTGCCGTAATGTTTTTTTTCTAAGTCCTTTGTTATTTCCTCGCTGGAAGCTTTTTTTTTTTTTTTTTTAAACTCCATGAGTAAATCGATCCGTCTCCAGCAAATGGACTGTGACGACATGAGACAGATGTGATTGCCGCAGTTCTCCCTCCAGACTGTCAGAGCCTCGCTCCGGCTGCACCGCAACCCTTTTCATTTAATTGGTTTTAAACGGGGGAGGGGGGCTGAAATCAGTCGAGGAAGAACAAATAAAGCCCATTACCCTAAATGAAAGAGGGGAAGAAAAGAGGAGAGAGAGAGGATGAGAAGAAAATAAATAAATAAAGTTGAAGAAAATGCGCGTGCGCGCACTTGGCGTTTTCTATTTTTTATTATTTAATTTTTTTTCCCTCCACAATTCCCACGTGGCAGCAACCAATCACAGTCGAATTAGGACTAATATTTATTTCCAGAAACAATTGTACATGTTTAGGGAGTCGGGGGCTTTGATTGAGCTCCTGGCGGACATGTTGTGGACAGATGTTTAGATGACCTCATGTTTGAAGTCATGTTGGTTCTGGACGGGGCTGCTCGGCTCCCTCTGCTTCCCATCTTTTTTGTCTCCAGTGCGCAGATGCTCACATCTTAATATGTGCTTTGGCTCTCATTGAATGCCACCCATTTAAACATTTTTTTTTCTCCTTCTGGTTCCATCCTTGACAGACAGATGTTCAGTCACGCTGAGACGGTTAAAATGGGCCATGATGGTGGTGAAGGACGGCTACTTAACCGGGCCACATGTGTCCTTTGTTGTAGACACGTCTGTCCTGCAACGGGACCAGGATTCGGCATCAACGCAGCTCCTCTGTCATCCTATAGACTTTTCCTCTCGATAGACCCACCAGTACTTTGGCAATATCTGACTTTCTCCAAATGATTAAGCTGATCGTACTTTAGTTAAAGTAACCCCTCATTTAAAAGTGGAACAAGGAAAAATAACACGCTAATCAATATCAAAATAAGCATGCGAATTAATTGTCGTTTTCCACTAATTAGAAATGTTAATCAAAATGTCAGAGGAAGTTAGATGAACGGGAAAAAAGGTCTCATTGATTCAAAGTGCCGAAGAAGAAGAATAACTGTGTTTAATGCTAATAACGAACCGAAGCGCGTTTGTAAAACATGTGTAACAATTTAAAAATCACGCCGATTAACTAGTTTATTTATCGTATTTTTATTGCACGGCGATCTACAACTACAACACTGTATAGTCTAAAGTAACCGCTCCGTTTTATTTGTGGGAAATATGGTCATGCTTAGCATAAATGGTTAAATATCTCTACTCACACACACGCATTACCTCTAAATAAAATAAATACTTAGTATATTATTTCCTTGCCTCTCTTTTTATACAGTATATTTGCAGATAAAAAGCTATATCGAAATATTGGTTTCGTATTTCCCTTCATTAAAATACGACTTGCACAAAAAAATAATCTTAGTTTTTCTCTTTTTGTTGTATAGCATTTTAACCGAGGTGGCCTCTCTCATATTTATATCTACGCTAAATAGTATTTTCTACAACGCTACTTATGTTATTGTGCATCTAAAAGCACAACAAAAAAGAAAAACGAAAAACGCGCCAGTTTATAACTGATAATAATTTGAAGATAATGTCCTCCAGGTTGTAGAGTAGATTTGCAAACCTGCATTGTGGGCATAATTAACTTTACGTGAAAAGGGGGAAAATGATAACTTTTTTGATGCATGAGTTAATTCTGAGATCTTGACATTATCTCAGTGATTAATGACTGGTTCAGTAAATGGGTTCCTGGGAGCGCCGGACTCACCGCGAGCGGGCGGCCTGTGTGTGGAGCGCGAGGACGGAGGCCGCACGCGGTTTCAGGGCATCAGCACTACGTCGAAAAGATGTCATTACGTCATTTGACAACGAACAGGAGCGGCGGGCAATTACGCTCAACCCGAGGTGGCGTTATTACAGTGTAATATTTCATTATTACAGCAATGACCCTTTAAAAAAAAATCGACGGGGGAAAAAAATTAAGCAAAAACCAACTGGGACATTTCACCAAATAAAACGCATATTTTTACTCAAACTTATGGTGGTTTTGTTTATCTACAACAAAATGTTGGAATAAAACAAGTTAATGTAGGATGCATAAAGACACGCACAGTAGACTCAGAATAAATAAAATGTAAAATTGAATAAATGTGTAGAAAAAGTGAATAAAATAAAACTTTTATAATACAAGCATAGCTTCTTTCCTTTGATCTTAATACACAATTTTCTATTAAGTAGCAATACCATGAACATTTTTCAGTCTTTTAGTTCTTTTAATGAATTGAGCATTTATGTTTTGAATGTCAAGTTTCCACTAATCACATCAGTTAATTTTGTTTTGTAGATAAAGTACACTTTAGCTACGTGATAGTTTATTGTAAGCTGTAATTGTTGAGTTTATTTTAAATAAGGCTTTAAAATGAACATTCACATTGTAAATACTACTACTGCTGATGATATTCAATAGTCATTTTATAAGAATGTATCTGTGTATGTGTAACATTTCAGGAAAATAACAGCTGTTTTCATACACCACAATAATATAACTATACGTTGTCATGGTTACAACTAATTCAGAGTTGTAACCACATCACATCTTTTAGCTGTCCAGGAGCACAAGTTATTATAATACGATTAGCATGAAACGGCCTTGGAGGAGGACGGACGTAAACGAAAAGCCGACATCACTCAAAAATTCCAGGATACCAGAAAACCAAACGCAAACACTGTACAGCACATGGCAACGTCAATAAAAGTGGGAGAGGAAATCAGCTCAACAAGCAATGCTTAATTGAGCACTTACACTAAGTAGGGAAGGAGCAGGAAAAAAGAGAGACGGTATGCAGTTGTGGGAATTGGCTGTGCGTATGCCTGCATCCATCTGGAATATGTATTTATGCAAAAAAAAAAAAAGTGAGTGTGTGTGTGGGGAGGGTGTTGTGTCGTCATGTAATGCAAGAGTCAAGTTTGTGTTCGGTTTGTTTCTGCGTGTTGGGCATTTCGGTGACATACTGTACATTTTCTGGTAAGGAGGCTATAATTGGATGGGTTTGTGGGTGGAAATCTACATGTAAGCAGTGGTGTATGTGTGAGGTTTTTTTTGGTTTTTGTGTATTTGGATTATGTTGTGATGTGTGTGTTTATTTTCGAGTTGTCAGCTTTGGTATTTATGCTGAATTTAAACAGTCTTTACCTTCAAAGTGGAGACTGGGCCACTTGTCATTCCTTTTATGTATGTAACCTTCATGTTCGATCACCAATATTTAGGTTACTACGCAGCGATTAAAACATATCAGAAATAACAAATGCAAGAATAACACTTTTTGTTTCACGTGGATTTTGCTTCTCAACAGCCACAACATGCTCTCTGTTTATTCTCCAACACTTTGTTCCTTATGAACTTTGACGTGTGTTGAAAACTCTTGAATTGGGCATTTAACCTTCTGCCCTGTAACCCATAGCTACGGCTGGTAGCAGGTCAGACACACGGGGTCGTTCTCTTGCAGTAGAGGTTAACACTGGATGAATTTGCTAATCCTGCTCCCCCACCCCTCTTTTGATTTGCTATTGTTTCAGAAAATCTTCATAAGCGAAAAGGTCAGGGTCGGGGCAAACGTTTCTTCTTCTTCTTCTTCTGTTTTTTTTCTTAGATCTGAATGTGACAGCAGAGTTCATATCCAATAATTACAAGTCCTTCATGCTCTTGCTGCAAGCACTGATATATAAATAAACATAATAAGTACTGTCAAAAAAACAAAAACAAACCCGGACAGACTGAAACCCCTGAATTACATGCCTGTTTTAGTGTGTGTGGATGTGGATGCTTGATGTGTTGATTCTCTGGATGAGCTAGAGATTTACAGCACAGGTCTGAGCAGCAAGCGTCTGCCAAAAACTGTCATTCCTTCTCCCCTTTTTAGCCCTGCAGTCGGGAGGCCGGGTTAGCCATTTTTGGGTTAACTCTATCAAGAAGAACAGCACTTTGGGCCAATGCAGTAATTATAATGCAATTTGTTGGGCTCAGGGGCCAATTTATGCCATTTCGAGGGATCAAGTCTATCCTATGCCTGGTGACCATGCTGGTAGATGTCTCAGGGCAAGGCTTTAATTAGGGAAGCTCACATTTTGAGACACTTTGTATTATTTCTGACCTCCTGTGGTCGGACGATGACATAATTATGGGAAAGATGCTGGCAGAGGATGAGTGGGGGGGGTGTAAATCTGATGATTTAATGAGAAACAAAGCCGAATGAAAGGTTGTGTGTGGAATTTGTTTACCATTATCATTTTGAAATCAAAGTCGTACAGCGTAATCAAAGCAGACACGTGAAAACGTCACAGTCTGGAACGAGTTTCTGAAGGGCTGTGGGAGGAATCCACCAGTTCTCCTCAATTTGTTTGAAATAAGAGCGAGTAATGGAGATTTTGAGGACGCTGCCAGCTCGCTGAAAAGAGCAGTGCGTTAGCGTCTTAATGTTCATCTGCTGCGACCCTGAGGACACTGATGTGTGTTTGAAATTTGTCTGGTTTTCATTTTGGATTAAAGGGCAAAGTTTAACATCTGTGCAAATTAGGAGGAATGGAAAAAACTGGCTATTTAATTAGCTGCACAGCTGGTTAATAAGCCTTTTATCCAACTATTTAACAATTTTTAAAGGCAGAGGTATAGAGGGCAGAAGAAAGCCATAATGCCAATTTTCCTTTTTTTACTTCGCCTTTATAGTTTGCGAAGGGAGAAATCTGTATTTATCCGTGTAGTACTTCCAGCATAAAAGCCTGGGAAAGATCATGGTCTTCAAGCCAATATCAAGATGGATACGTTCACTGATTCTTTTCCATGTACTTGCGAATGAGTTCAGTTAGCCAAGATGTTCTATCCTCAGAATAGGAGATGATCGCATCCCATCTGGGTTCAGTTTGTCACAGGTATCCTTGGAAATGTTAATATTTCCAGCAGACGTCTTCATTTAAGCTGAAACTTCTCCAGGCCTTCATTCGACACATGGAGACTTGAAAACCGCTTGCTCTCAGCTGCGGTCCAAATCATGACTCAGGAGTGACACAAAATATTTTTTTGCGGTCTGTGTGAGTTTTAAAAACGAGAGTTCCCGCTGAGATGTGTTTGACGGAACAGGGAGGCGACACTGTTTACGACGTTTGAGGCGAGTCGAGAATAAAAGAGCGGCGGTCCGAGAGGTGGGACAGTAAAACCTCATCAGCGGTTTGACGGTGTACGTTTAACACGGAGCAGATTCAGGTTCTAACTGAATGATGACCTGGAGTGAAATAAAAAGTACTAAAGTTCATGGCCACTGTTGTATTTTCTTAATATACATTTAAAACACCAATCACTTTGTTTGTTTGACACATTTTTCTAAAAGTCTTGTGCTCATGTTTTCTTACACTTTGTTCTGTAAAACTAAAAAGACGATTAAACATTAATATTTTAACGGTGACAATGAGCTTGACTATAAAATAAATGTAGTATTTTGATTTTTATGCATAGATGTAAATAAAAATACATCAAAATCAAATCCATAAGCAAACAGCTTATGGATTTCTCTTTCTAAACAAAACATTCATGCTGATGTTTGGCATTAGTCAGGCTAAATCTGGCTGAATATTCTGTTTGCCGTTGTATTTTTTTTTTTTTTAATTAAACATCCATATCAAGTATATTATTACTGTTTAACAGTTAATGTTAGGTGTCCATTAGACTACCTGCCATCATCTTAATAATAAAAAAATATATATATATATATAATGCCTACTACATTCTTAGCACATTTCTGCTCTTTACACAGTAACACAAGGATTTATTTATTTTATTCCTTTGAAATCATTTTGCGATTGTTTAAGCATTTGATTTATGCCAGCAAATTGATTAAGCATTGAATTATTGTGGGGATTATTAGCTGGTTGATTATTAAATTCAGTTCAAATGAGTTGGTCTACATGCAGTCAAAACAGTGTTATCCTTTTAGGAATGATTGTTGGTGCTCTATTGGTTTAGTCAAAACATTATTTTTCTTCTTTTTCAGATGAAAATATGTCCAAAAGGTCAAATGTTGCTTTCTCATGAGCAAGAGAAAAGTGTAGTAGCCTTCTTCCTTTAGTCCAGCTGACTGGCAGTATGCAGCAATATGTGGGGGTGGGGAGATGGGCAGCGCTGCTCCACACAGCAAACAAAAAATCCAGTCACTATGGCACCGCCTCTTACATCTCCAACAAAATCTTACAAAATGATTGACTAAAGTTTTCTTTAGCTGTTGTGTCTTTTTAAACCCTTTTTATTCCTTGATGCCAGTAACCAGATGTGTAGTGAGAATGCTGAGCAACTAATCAGAGAGTCTGGCAGATGCATTCTTGATAAGAACCACCTGCAGGCTCGAGTCGGAAACAAACAGGCTGACAGCTGTTTCTGCAGTGAGACACTGATGTTAAAATCCTCAAAATGAGAAAGTAATTTCAAAGATGGAAGAGAGAGAAACTCTTTTGAAAAATCCCTATGTAACATAAGTGATGTATCAGAGCGTGTCACTTTCTCTGCTTTTATTTTCCATCTTTTATTCTGACATAGACACAGGGTGCTATGACACCCTAATGATAAGCTGATATGGAGTGAAAATACTATAGATTAATGGTGCTTAAACGATTAAAAGGCAATAAAAGTAGCTTTGTAGACATAATGCCCTAAGATTAATTGTAGTTTAAAACAGCGATGCAGTTATAAAAGTCATGAGCTGCATTTCTTTACTATCCGCAGCATGACTGTGTCTATTTTTGAGGACAATGAAAATTTCTTAACAGAGAAAAGGGAGTGATTTTCTTTCAGGCAGCTGATTGGCACTGCTGTGCTGGATAACTACCACATTTAAAGGTATAGGTAGTTTGCATTCATTTCTACAACAAAACTATTTCATATTGCTTGTTGTTTTTGTTTTGTTTTTTTTCTTGAAAGCGAGCTCAAATTAAGCAGCCCTCTTTCAGCCAGCTGACTGGTAGTGCTCAGCAACACGCTAGATTCCTCTGGTTTCTTGAGTAGTTTTTTCTGGTTATCTCGTTAAAGGAACTTTAAACCGTGAGGTGGGAAAGGTGTGTCGGAAATCTTTATGGCTTTCTGACAGCTTTGTAAACTTTGATGTCATTTAACAACCTCTTCCTATTTGATTAAAGCTTTCTGTCTTCCAGCATTTTTTTCCCCCCGTCTTTGATTCTTTTCCAGGTTTACACTAGCTGTGTAAGAGTAAAAGGAAAGTTGTTCAAAAATTTCTCCCCATCTCCTTTCTGTACCGCACAAGAAGAAATCTTTCAAGGGCTCCATTGGTGTTCTGCTCTTTCCTGAATTGCGGTACTCTCGGGTGTGTTTCATAATGGTACTTGGACCGTTGCAGCCTGATGTATCGCACCCGAGGGAGAAACTGCGCTCCGCACCAATCTATCAGTCCCCAGTTTGAGGAAGACGAAATGACACGCTCATACGTCTGCGATTATAGCCCCCTGTCATATTCAGAGTTTGCTTTAATTTGAGGCTATATGGTCTTTTTCTCCTATCGGGGCGCACCTCAGACGTGATCGCACACACGCTAACGTGGTTTTGCAAATTTCGATTGCGTCGTGCTTACTCAGGGAAACGTTCGGTTAGTGGAATATTGGCTGCTGGATTATTATATTGTAGTTATTTTTAAGCTGCTGTGTAAACATAAGAATGTAAGCAAAGCCCCTATTAGACCACAGGTTGTCAGTATGCTTTATTTTAGTAGCTCATTGGTATTTACAGCACCCACTTTAGTACATTTATTATTCTAACTGTAATAATGACTATACAAATATTACTAATTTTTTCCTAAATTCAATTTCTACATTATACAAAAACTCCATAGCCTTTGGTTTGTCTTAAGTGGGAAGGAGACAAGGTAATTACCCTTGGGGCAATTAGAGAAAGGGGCTGAGGGAGTAGCAAGTCATTTTCTAACCCAAACATCCTGGTCCGAGGGGCCGGAGTGGCTGGAAAGCCTCCCGGAGGCTGCTGGCTGGCTCGCTGGGAGCCGTTCGCAGGGAAGCAGATCAGGGTTTGTTTTCTTTCTCCAGAGGCAGGCCCCCTGAAACCTCTGCCAGATGAACAGCACCTGAGCGCCAGGAGCTCTCCCGCTGCAGTCGGCAGAGGGAGCGATTCACTGTACTTGGCCGAGCGCGCCCATGTGCATGCAATCCTGCAGACAGCTTCATCGCATTAGCCAGCGCCGAGGATCAGAGAGGAAGCGTGTTGCTGGGTGTTATTTTCATACAGCCTCCGTTGGGCGGTCTGACAGTGTTTGTGTGGCTCTCTAAACATGCACAACCACTACAGTGTTGTTGGGCCATTACTTCCAACCTTTGGAACAGAAACAACAAAGAATCCCTGCTAATCCTTGCGGAAAAGTGAACTTTGGAGGCAAACATAGTGCAGTGTTGCGTGACTTTTTGTTTGGTGCATTTCTACCATGTTTTCTCTTTTCTATAAATGTATTCAAAAGTAATTATTCCTTTCATTGCAATTTAGATTTAACCACTGATGTCATACTGTATATGTTTTTATGTTTGGATGATTTTGAGAATGTAAATAGGCAAATAATACAAGTTCATAAATATTTTTTGCCACATTTATCTAGAAAGAATGTTTCATTTTGCAGAATGATGAACAGAAAATTTCTCTGAAATGATAAATGCTCGCATTTTCTGCAGCAGATTACAACACTGAGGTAAAATTCTGATGTAAGAATTATTACATATCTCATTTCTCTTTTATTCTTTGATGGGACAGACAAAACCTCCACAATCTTTTCATTCACTTTAGAGGTGTATAATATAAGAAGATATACTTTTTCATAAAAATCCATTCAAAAATATAACCTTGTCTGACTTAAGTATTGGAAAAGAAAAAGTTGTGATTTACTCATATGGCTTTTGATCATTAAATCCTACTTCATTAATTGTAATAGTGTACAGGAGCCTTTCTGTGATTGATCTCTGATTTATATTTATTACCAACAGAAATCATGCTACATCGTGTTTAAGAGGAAGAGAGCAGTTGGTGTTGCACAGTTCTGCAGTCAAACAAGATTTTCATTTCATCCATTCAAAGTAAAAACAATATGCTTATAGATTAGAATAATTAGCTTGGCTTCCTGTAGTGTGAGCCCAGAAGTTTAACACTGAACAAACAAATTAAATTCTGTCAAAACTGAACTTTAGAGAACCGACTGATGCCAGACAACAGAGGCCCTCCTACCTAAAAGAACTTAAAACACTGGTATGGGATAAAATAATCATGACTACAAATATAAAATTAACCCAGAAATCCAAAGGACCTAACCAGGTTCTGTAGAAGCCACAACACCAACCAGTCCCCCTGTATTTATCTGAGAATCAGGGATAACAGAAATGAATGTTCATAGATCTGAGTCAGCGAACAGGACGTCAGCTCCTCCTCATACCACAAACGCCACACCAGGGCGCCCAGCAAGCATGATGACGTCAAGATAACATTGCTTTTAAAACTCAAAAAGGCAACAGGAGCAGTATCAGTAACAATTTTAAAACACTGAATCATTTATCAATAGCATTTTTAGCATTATGCTATTCCAAGCAACACAAGTGTCAAATCAATCACAATAACGTTTGCAACTGATTTTCAGCAAAGAACAAATTAAGATAGCAATTGATGAACAGAAAAAGTAAACGATGAAAAAGAGCAGAGCAATATGGTTGCTAAGACTAATAAGAGACTAGCAACAGAAAGTGTAGCATACCTGAATCTGTCAAATCATCTATATTGTTGGGTTTAAGTTTCCCCTCCAAATTATTTTTTGCCTAGCAACCATCCATGATTGGTTATTTAGCTGCACTTCAGGGGCGCTGTTCACTAGCATCCCAGAGGAGAAATGATGGGAGTCTGTCAGGGGAGATTCAACGTTGAATCTCTTCCTAAATTTCCAGTTCTTAATCAATTTCACTGTAAATTTACCTTGTACACTCCAAAGATAAATATCAAAGTGACAGTGAATCATTTAAAGGTGTGATGAGATAAATATACTTGCTTGGCCCTCTGACTAGTCTAATATATGAACTGTAAGGAAATTGTGGTGGTGAGGTTATTTCTTTAAATTTCTGAATTGATCAAGCTGCTGTGTCCAGAATATGACAGAACAAGAACAGAGCTAAAAAATTAGCAATATAAAATGTATATCAAACTACTTCTGATCATGATGAACATTAATGCTAAACTGTGGATAACTTCCTCTTATTGCAACTTTGAGCCCATGTAGTAAAAACAAAAACAATGGACAATCTCAATATTGCATGCAAGTACGTTTTCAATTCTTTTACATTTTTGATGTTGAAACGTTAGATAATCAGAGTGAATGTATAGATATACTTTTAATTCCTTATTCTTTAATGCTTAAGCGTTAAAGAATAAAGCTTAATACTTTTTCTTTATGTGGCTATAATAATATGTATCTTAATATGTATGTGATTTTGTTTTTTGTTTTAATGCATTTACAAAAATCTCAAACTTTTTTCCGCATTTCCATGGCGGGACAGTTGTATGTTCATTTTTTGAGGAAAGTTAGTAATTGAGAACAATTTGGAATAAAAGCTGTGAAAATAGTGAACCTCTGTGGACACTTTCTAGCACCGTATACACAAACAAAATGAAGGTATTGATATCATTTAAAACAAATTTTTCAGACTTAATTTTAAAATTTTGACTTTAAAACATTTATTCACTTTCTTAATGTGTGGAGATAACATACTACTTTTTACAAGGCCAAGTTCTCTTTTGATCTGCAGCAAAAAGCTAAGTTAAAATTAATCAAAAGTTGCATAGACATAAAAGATAGATGGTAACCTTGTAGACCTCCTCTGATTCAGACATGGTTTCTGTTTAAGAATCACTCAATAAGCAAAGTCACAGCACTGACAATATGGACTAAGGAGCCCTTCAGAAGCTCAACAGCTTGTTAGTGATGCCCAGCAGGACAGAAACAGGCTGGAAAGCTGCCGGCGAGGATGAAATAGTTGTTTTGTTTTTCAATGTAAATAAATGGAGTTGCGGCAAAGTGAACTGACTGAATGATCGTTATCTCCTCATTTGTCACTCCGGTGAATCCGGCCTCCTCTTCTTGTATTTTTACACGGTCTAAATCTCCATCAGGGCTGCCAAGAGAGAATAGTAGAAGTGTTTGTATTCACGACTGAGTGAGAATTAGTCTTGGCTTACTGACAAGAATTTCTACGCTGGATCATATCATTTCGAAGGTTTTCGGCAAATTAGCTTGATTAGAACAACGCTCCACTCACACTTCGGCCAGAAGCCTCTTTCATCTTACGATGGTCTTGGTATTAAACCAAATGTCTCCGACTTATTTCGGTGGGCTTAACGTGGAAGGAATGAATGAAAGGTAAAAAGAAATTCTGGTGTTCACGTTTCGTTTTGCTTCCTCCAGTTTCAAAGTAGAACGGAAGGATCGGTTGCGTGGTTTTGTACAGTATTTTCTTTTTCCTGGGATGAGTGAGGCTTGCCATCAGCTTTCTAAAAATAACAAGCTGCGCCTGCAAAGTATTTCACACTTTGCACAACATCAAAATTAGAGATCGGTAAATTAAGCACAGTCTGTGTAGAGAGGGTGGGGACTTTTTAGAGGAGACATGGCTGACATCCAGTGCAGCACATGGTCACTCCTTAAAAAAGCATGAAAAAAAGAAAATGTACCCAAAGCAGCAATGATGGCCATTTTATTTCCTGTTGTACGACTCGGCTACAACAGGAAATCAGAATTGGAGACCATATTTATTTATCATATAGCCTTATATTTTATATTTACAAGCACGCAGATAGACTTGAGAAGAAATGGTTAAAGTATCTTTTAATGAGCCATGAATGGGATTTCTAAACAGAAGGAATGTTATTGCACTTCCTGGGTGGGTCAGGCAGAATTTTAAAACCCAATCAAATGCTGAGCCTTAAATAGGATCAAAATGTGTTTGGTTTGGTTTGGAGTGTAATTTGTATAAAGTTCTAATTTGTGTTGTCTGTGAATGTGGGGAAGAAAAAAAAAGCTTTGTAGTTCTAAATGAGATTGAGTCCTTCATCCAGACTCGTGAGATTAAGGTCAGGAAAATTCTTGTACATGAATTATAAAGGTTCAATACCAACCTGTTGGTTTTCTGCTGGATATACAAAACTGTTGTATATCCAGTTTTGTATATCCAAAACTGGATATACAAAACTCGTTTAAAGTTTAAAGTTTAAAAGCTTTAAACGATGTTCAAAGCTTTTAAACTCTCACACTGTTCAAAGTAGTCAGATCTACCAAGAGATGACCATACCAGGCAAGAAGAGTTTGAATCAAGGAAACAAACAAGAGACCCACTGTCACTCTGAGGGGACATCAGAGATCCACAGCCCAGGCGGGACAATCTGTTTCAGGACAACTATTAGCTGTGAACTCCACTCACCTGATCTTTATGAAGGAGTGACAGTAAAGAAGTCATTGTTTAAAGAAATGCATGCCTCCTGTAGTTTCCATAGTTATGTGAGGACAGAACACAAAGTTTAAAAGAAGATATTCTGATTGAGACCAAAATTAGGCTTTTTAGCTTTGAGTGACAGAACACTGACTTGCACATCTCCCTGAACAAAACATCCCTCTGATGAAACACGGTTGTGGCAGCATCATGCTGGAGGACCTTTTAAAAGACTGAGATCGCTGTTGCAAGTTCAGCTTTTTGTGGAACAACGACCCTAAACATGCATCCAGAGCTGTGATGAAATGGGTTAGTTTGAAGCATGTGTGCTAGAAGAACCCAGTCAAAGTCCAGTAGCAAGACAGGAAATTGGTAGGTCAGCCACTCTCTCTCCAAGCTGAGTTTAAGCTATTTTACAAAAAATAACTTTAGTCTCTAGAGATTTAAATCAGGTAGAGTGCCCTCTTTGCTCCAAAGAAAAAACAAACTCCAGCTGTAAAATGGAACAGAAGTGGTTCAATTGACTCACAAATGATCAATCCAAATAAAAGTCACACTTGAAGTTTTATCACACAAAATCAGCATCAAAGTTGTAGTTGTTACATGACAAAATGTTGAAAGGATATGAATATGTATGATGCACAACTTAATATCACTACGCCTTCACCCCCCTAACCTTCAGTCATCAGGGCCAAGCCATCAGAGGGAACTGTCACCATGTCCACTGTTGCACTCTGGAGAGTTGAACTTGACTAAAACATATGTCTTCAATTTTAATAGCTCTCCGTTCTCCCCCCCTCCACACCCCACAGATGGCCTGAGGGGGGAGGGGTTGCTTGAGAAACTGCGTTTCATGTAAGAATAATTTGCGCTAAGTAGCTGGGCGATCTGTTTGTTAAGCTAGAGCTGACAGTTTGTTTATGTTTCTTGAGGAGTATGATGGATGGAGCAGGAGTTGATGCTAATTAGACCAAATTGTTGCGAAAAATGCTGAGGGTCTGCGCTGCACCACTAAGGCCAGTTTCCATTGTTCCTGCGTCTTCGCATTCTGGACGTAATTGAATGGAGCTTGGGCCCATTCATCACGGCGGCAGGCGACTCAAGCCGGAACCAAACGGCTCGACCTGGACGGAGTAGTTTGAGGAGAGGGATGTGACTGCGGGGCGGTGAGGGAAGACCACTGCAGTGAAAAAGTGTCACTTTCTTTTCCCCTGTTCAATTAAATGAGACACAACCTGATTCCAACCAGCCATGAAATTATGTTTACTCATGAGGAAGCTGAAGGTTTTACCCTTTGCAGCTTGACATATTTGGTCAGTGGTAAAAAGGGAAAAAAAAAACAGAGATTATGAAAAGTTGCATTGTCTATTTTACAATGATGATGCTTGCTGTATTTTATAGTTCATGTTGCATTTTGTGCATAGAAACGAATAAGTAAACAACATATACATCGGGAGCAGGACTCCATCTAAGCAGTATCGGAAGCATTCGTCTGAAACTTGTCTGGGAAGAGATGCAAGATTTAAAAATTTAATATTTTCAATATTTTTATACAGATCTATCAGACCCAATCACACTGAAGAAAGAGCTGCATTTTGTACAAACTAATTGTTAGAATTATTTGAATTGTAAATTATTCAGGTGTTTGATTTGGGGGGAAAAAATGTCTTGACTCATAGATGCTTTACTGTACATCCGAAACTGGTTCATCTTTACCTAAATCATGTAAGGTTTTAGTCTGTATGTAATCTGCAAATGTATGTATTAATTTATGGCAAAACCTACAAGCAAACAGAAAACTTTATAGATGAAGATCTTTGAACAGCATAAAATGCTGTCTTTAGTGTTTCAGCTGCTTTTTGCACATCTGCAACATTAGCACTGTCTTTCTTTCTCTATAAAATTTACTGTAAAGGACAGAAATCACTGTACACTTTGAAGAACCTGCATTTGCTGTCAGCAAAATGAATGTATATGGCCTATGATATAGTTTTTCATGACACCTACATAAAAATAGGTGTGATTTATTTGACCCCATTACCTCTGGGCAGTCTTTGGAGGTTGCTGACCTCAAATCATAGATTTTACACCAAATACAGGTATTTAAAGTTGAGTGTAGACTCTGATACCAATAATTTGAACTCTTGTGTGCATTTGGGGATGGATCAAGACATTTCTATCTGTTTACCAAGTGTCATATTGACTACACAAGATCTGGGCTGTCATAGTGGACAATACATAGAAATGTTGTCATATTATGCTACTTTAATCACTATTTCGTGCGTTTTGTGTGTTAATTTGTCTCACTTGAGAAATGTTCACCATTCATGTAAAGAACAAGAACCAGCTCACATTACCACGGTGTGTTTTTAATCACCAGCATGACTGTAACAATACGCTCAGACAACACGAACAATTTCAAACAGATCTTAGACCGTTGCTGTACTCTGTGTTCTCGTAATACAAGGTTTGCTTCCACATCTGTGCAGTGCCTTCTTGGTGAAATTGCATGTTTTACCAAAGTAATTCTGTGTACACAAAACTTTCATGTCTCTACTGTATATTGGTTTTTCTGTCTTGTTTATTTTTGTTTCATTTGCTGTTTTTTTTTTCCATCTAGAGAAATATTTTGAGAAAGAATGGAAGTAAATTAGATTACTGAACAGTTAGACCTGTAAGTCCTGTCTGCAATGCTTTACACATGCCCTGGCCCCTTTAGGTACACACAATTGTGCATTAACTAACTTCTCCACTCCCTCACCGCCCCTCTTTCATACAGTTGAGGGAAAACATTTCCACCATGTAGCTTTAAAAGAACAGTGTAATTTCTGACATAGGAGCCAAGTAAACATATGTGTTGGACCTCATAGTTACTACCAGGCTTGATGAGACATTGACAATACAACACTGCTGTGTCCTCTCAACACGTTCGCTGTTTTCACTCTCAGCCTGTTACTTCCTCTTCTAAGAAACATATCTAACGCTTCATCTGCAAGTAATTAGCTCCTAAACACAGCAAGCACAACAATACTGCAAACTGTATGGCATTGTCACAGTTGGATGTAACATAGAACAGAGCTCAGCTGAGCAGACCGGACCCTCCACATGGTCGGCCATAAATGGGGTTGACGAGGATCTACCTTCCTCGTGTTTAACTGAATGTAAACGTAAATTCCCTCTAAAGTTCCACATTGTAAACGGATAACAATTGGTTTTTAATATCCCGAATCTCTCATGAAAGAGCAGAGCTTTATTTTGATGAGAGACATATGCCACTGAAGAGCCCTTCTGTGTAAGCTTTCAAGCAACAGGACTCGCTGAAAATTAATTTTAGCGTTTACATGAGCAACGCTGAGACAAACCTTAGAACAGATACAGAGTCAAGGTGATGGGAGATTGAGCGAAGGGCTACATGACTGACCTCTACTCCTTAAACCTCCACTGGCATAAAAAAGGCCGAATGATGATCTGTAAACAAAAACACCAAAAGTAGATGTTGTGCTGTGTTTGCAGTGTAAAATTCTATTTAACTTCCTAAACCCAGAGAAGCATAGATAAGAAGTGTTCTCTGATGTTCTGATCTATGTTTCTATTGTAAGACTGTGAATTGATTCTGATGTATCTACATGTACTTTAAAATAGGACGCAAGAACTGCTTTCAAAATGTGTTTCTTCTTTCTCATACCATAAGAAAACAATAATTAATACTATGAAAAGAGGAAACCAACAGTCACTGGGTTTTATTGCTATTTCAAAATAAAAGATCCAACATTTTACACTTTCATAACACGAGTTGGCATTTCTATAGATTAAGAGCTTTCCGGCTGGTGATTCATTTGACTTTTCAACTTTGAACGGGGAAATTCAAATACCTATAGCATGAATCAAGTGAATCATAAATACACTTTTTTCTTTTTTTATCTCCTTTTTGCCTGGTGATCAGAATGCCCAAAAATGTGCAAGGTGGCCTAACATTAAATCTTGCCTGGAAAGTAAATAAATCAATGTGGACATGGCAGAAACATCTCCAAAAAGAAAAAGGCCTTAGCAGGCTTCCATACCGGCGCCTGTAAGAGAGCAAGAAGATGTAATGAATCTATTAAATTTTAGAAAACAAATACACTTTCTTTTACATCTTTTGATGTCTTAGTTCTGATCAATATTTTCATAGTAGTTTTATGTATGCTGTAATAAACTTGCTTTGTCCTCTAACTAAGCAGATAAGCTGTTCTTCTGAAAGGCACATTTCTCAATTATCCACCGATATTCTGCTGCAACTAGTTGCAAGACACAGTCAGTCGCATGTAACTGCAAACAGAATTTCTCTTTAAAGATGGAAACTTTTTCCAAGTCAGTAAGAATAAGTGACAGCTGTGGGTTTTGTATAAACAAAGCAAAATATCCGACTCAGATGGGGCACGAAAAGGCCAGCCAACCTGGTGAAAGTTCTGCTCGGTTAGTTTGTGTCCCAAACTGTCAGATCAGGGAGCCTGGTTTCCTGTCTTGTTAAGCAGACATGTCTGTATGTTTCTTTTTGTTTTGTTTTGTTTGTTTGATGGACTGTGATGGATCCAGGCTCGTCTTATTGTACGTAGGGTTATGCTCGCATTTTTTCTCTTCCTTAAGTCGATCACATGTCAGAGGGAAACGAGGCTGAGGAGACACTGAAACTGAACCCTGACATTTGGTTTGAAATAAATGAGAAACTTTGCTGCAACAATGAAGGATCCCTTTGTATCTGCACTGGAAGTAACTGAACATTCCTTTTTTTCATATTTGGCACATTGGGTTGCATATGGAGAAAACACAAACAATGAAATGGAGAAGTGCATTACCAGTGCAAAGTTTTTTAAGCAATGTCATAGTGATTTAAGGATTTGATTTTCCTAAAGCTTTATGGAGAATTAAATGTTTAGGATTTTCTGAAGCAACATTGGCCCGCGTGTGGATGTGTTGTATATGGATCTTTTTTATTATTTTAAAATTGATGTTTACCAGTTCAGTAATTGGAGGTTAACGAGACAAATTATATAAATTGATTTTTTTTTTTGTTGTAAATGCATAGATACTATTGTATCCCCAACTTTTTAAATACCTTTACTGTACTATGGCCAAAAAAAGGAAAGTCAAACTGTATGGGTGGGATGCGAGTTAAAGATTTGGAGCATGGGGGGCAGAACGAGGGGATAGAGAGAGGAAGCGAGTTAGCCTCGGATGGGCGAGAGTGAAACCTGAGCATGATTGAGTTAGGGGAAAGGAGACAGGAGCCCCGAGGCTGCCAGTCAGATGCTGTGTGTGTGTGTATATACGCTGCTCTTGTCATGCTGCCCTGTTAGCATGGGGAGATTGTGATGGAGTTATCTGGCTTGGCCCTAAAAACTGCTTGTCATCTTGTGTATACACAAGGAGGTAGCGTTAGTCTGTGTGTATGCTTGTACGGTGCCAGCAACATTACTCACCGGCCTTTTGGGACACCAGCAAAGCCTCGCCTGGTTCCTTTCCCTTTCAGTGGAAATGTACTCATTGCATCCTCTTAACTCTCAGAAGATGAAGGTTATACAAACAGACATGGAAATTAGGTCTTAGAGGGTTAAACTATAACCTTTCTTGTGGGATTCATCTTCACCTGCTTTTCAAATGTGCTGTGAAACGGCTGGAAACGTTGCCACGCATAAAGGCAAGCCGCATTACCGAGCCATAATGTCATTTTTGTTGCCATTAAAATTAAGCTTTATACCTTTTCCACTGTGTGAGATACTGTATAAACTGTGGGGGGAAAAGAAAAAAAGAAAAGTCCCGAACTGAACACAGTATGGAGCCCCTGCTTCACACTGCAGCGGCACTAAGCAAAAGCAGATGTTATAAAGTTTACAGAAATCAGAACATTATTTTCCTGTTTCCATTGCATTCTTCTAAACACTTAGTGAACAAGCTTTGAAGTCACCCAAGAAATCTCGTCTGCGGGAGAAATGATAGGATCTCCTGGAGCAATGGAAGCTATTGTGGAGAGGTGGGGAGGGCAGCGGAGGTGGCTAGAAGTCTGGGGGGGGATTTGTAGAAGCCTTAAAAGGGGCGGCGGGTTGATTAAGAATAAGAGGTGCTTCTATTGTGTTGATTCTACTTTCTCATCTGATTTAAGCTGCTGAATGGGTTTGGTCTACACATCTTGATCTCTTTTGTCAAGATTTATTCCACAGACCTGATGTGATCTGGGATGTAGGCAGGAGATAAGATGTGTTTAGGCAGGTCTGCTGTGGGTCTGATCATAACATCAGATAAATCCTAACTGTGTTAACTGGCCTCGCTGCAGGCTGTGTGCAGGGTCGACACAAGCCCACATCAGGCCTCTGTAATCTGTAGGAAACAACCAACCAAACTAGCTACGAACCCATTGAATTTTTTTCTCTGTTTTGTCACATTACCGCCACAAACTTTAAAGTTTACAAGGTAGACAAAGATGTGCATAAATCTCATTGACATTTGAAAATTATTTGACTTTAGGACTGGACTCTTACTGGACAGCTCCAACAAGTGATATGCTTGATTCAGCTGTATGTTTTGGGTCCTTGTCCTGCTGGAATCTCAGGCACTAACAATTTTTTTTCCAGAATCAAATTTTGAGTTGGGCTCTCGCATAAAATGACAGTAGAATGTATTTAAAAGCTTCTCGATGTAATGATCCTGCCATTACCAAATTTTGTAATGCCGTGTTTTGTGTTACTTGCGGTGTTCTGCCATACATAGTGTTTTGCATGAATGCAAAATTCCTATTTTGGTCTCGTATCACGTTCTGCTTTCTTTGCTTTCTGTCAACAACGGCTTACATGTTCTCCCTCTTCCGTCGAGGTAGGATTTAGTTTGTGCATGACATGAAAGTTGTGTTGTCTACAGATTCTTCTACCAGAGTTTGCCGATATCTTCATCTCCTCCAGAATTACTGAGGGTTTCTTGGCTGGTTATTCAATTCTTTCTCTTCTGACCAAACTTTTCGTCTAGGTGGGTGGCCATGTCATAGTGAGTTTGCAGCTGGTCTATACTCTTTCGTCTCAAAGCACTTTACCAACAAAGAAAATCATTTCAATTCAATCACATATATATTCCAGTTGATCCTAGTTATCTTAAAAAGTCCAATGATTAAGGAAACCCAGTAAACTGCATCAAGTCACTGACTTGCAGCATTCATTACGCTTATGTTTGGTTGATGAATTGAAGAGTCCACTGTAAGAACAATGACTTGCACTGGATTGTATTCAGGGGAATAAAAGAGGGGCAAATACAAATGCTCTGTGTTCACTTGTTTAAAGAGAAAAAGAAACTTAGACAACTATTTGTCCAATTACACAGCAAATCAAATGATGCACCCTATGTGTACTGAATGATATTATGCTAAAATACAAGAATGTTTGTGGCTTACTGTAACAATATATTAAAAACAATATAAGGGGTATGAATACTTTTGTAAGGCACTTTATGCCTTGTAAATTTCAACTCTCCATGGAAGTGCCTCATTTTCCATTTGCCGTGCACCGATCATTCATTAGTACATCATTCGGGGTTGGAACCTGTTTTTCCTTAAATGTTCTTAAATAACTGAACACTTCTCTTGCTGTTAATGCAAAACGGGTGTACCCATCAAAGTGGCGTGCAACATTGTTCTTTACACCACATTCTAACTAGATGCAACTCTGAAAGGGAGAAGCAATGAAGCAGTAATGCAGCAAGGTTTCAATAAAGAGTGCGACTTGCAAGATGACTACATCTGCTGCGCGTTAGAGTTCAAGCACGCTCTCACAGGTTAACTAATTCTTTATGTTACCTTGACTGACTGAGTCCCCTGAGAAGCGAATGTGCTCCGATGGGAGGCACAATGAGGAGCTTTATCATTTTAAGATGCATCGGACTTCAATGTCACCATCACTCGGTTTTGATTTAACTGTGCAAATCACCCTTGTTACCATGTATTAGGAGCATAGGAAAATACAAATACCTTGTCCCTCTCTGGTACTGTTCCGAGCAACTCTGCTTCCTCTCAGCCCTTGTTGTGCTCTAATACAATGTGGCATATGAATCACGCACATAATGCATGTCTTCATTCGTACTTCATAGAGACAGGACCTCACAGGGCAGTCACTTTAGCATTTCCTGCGTTCTCATCTTCAAGGCTTAGCAAAGACGTGCATTCCTTTTCTCTTCACATAATTCAATAGAGAGTTTGACAATCACAATTAGGCTAAAGGCAGAGTACCCTGGCAGCTTTCCTTTGGTTATATGGAATTACAAAACTATGCCCATTTACCCATCCATATGCGGTGGGTCTCAAGCGGTGATGCATCTGTGTTGGGTTTGACCCATAAGACCCCCACCATCTGCTAAACAAAGTGCCTACAGAGAGCACTGGAAGATGGCCAGATTAGATTGCCGCTGAAGACCCTTGGGAACTTTTCTACAGGCTTGGAGGGTTACAAAATTTCCTAGAGTGTCTGAGTAAGTAATGCATCTCCTTTAATGTGTGATGGAAAAGGAGGTTGTAAGCGCAGAAAGTCTACTTACAATTTATTTCAATCGGTGAGATTTTTTTTTCTTTCACTCCGATTGTTTGCCTTGTTTCTTCTCCACACACTCCTTTGTTTTCATTGGCTGCAAAGTTGATGCTGCAACGCTGGAAAACGACTGGTGTGATTTTTACAGGAGGACAGGGAACACGGGTCATAAAACTCGCCTCCTTTATTTTCCACAATCAAAAGAGAAAAATGCCGACTCCCCTTCACCTTCCCTGTCAAAGCACAAGCCGTCTGTAGGAAGTCTGCGACATACAAGAAGAAGAGATGTAAACTACCACCCTCGTCAAGGAGGTCTCACGTCAGACTCAGGAAAACCTCGCAGACAAAGTTGTGACGTCATGTCACGATCAAAATATTTTTCTGTGATTTTTAGTCATTTTTGGGAGCTCACTGGCAGTGAAGGGAATCCTGTGGGACTTTGGAACAACAAGCAGCCATCCTGGTCTGAGGACTCCTGGGAGAAGGAGAACCCACAGCATTCCTCCCCTCAATGCAAACTGCCTCTCCCAGACAGACAGGGATGCCTCCCATCCCTCTTTTTGCCCTCAGGAACCTCTATTTCTAAATTCAGATGGTTGCTACAGTTAGTGGATGCTGTCAAAGCGTAGCAAAAAATAAAAAAAACAGCCAGATAACGTTTTTTGACCGCCAGTTTAATAAAAACTTGTAAACCTCCACGTGAATTCACACATAGTAAGCATTCCCATTGTCTTGACCTTTCTTGCAGGTCAAACTGACCATTGGGGATTGCAGATGTGTGTGCATGTGTAGGTCAGATGGCTACAGCAGGAAATCTCTTCCTCTGCGTGCTGTTTTGGGGTGTGAAGGCGGGGAAAACACGAGGTGAAAGATGGTCCTGCAGGACCTGAGTCAAGCCATGAAAGTTTAAGTAAATATGAAGAGAGGGGGATAACACTGGTGGTCTGGGGTCCCCCCCTAATTTCTCAGCTGATGTTTTCCTTCTCCTCTGCCCTTGTTTGGACAACAGTGTGCGGTGCCGTATGATGACCCTGTGACCCAGTCTTCAGCTTTGCTTTCCTTAAGAACAAACTACTGTATTTTCAGTGTGCTGGTGAGTTCTTCCTGATTTCATGGGGTCACCCGTGCCTAAATTTAGGTAGACGCACTTACAGGCGGCACAACTCGCTTTCTTAGACATTCTACTTTCTGTAGAGATAATCCAATGTAAAAATTTTATAATAGGATGGTTTAGTACACCATAATGTTGGATCAAGACCTTTTTTGTCCCACACATTGCAAACCACATTTCCCTTTTTGTGCTTATGTCATGTAATCACAAATTCATGTCATTTATTTATCCCCTCTTTGGTACATTTTTCACACCCAGTGCATTGACACTAATTACTTTTAAGTGTAGCTACAAGCAGACTAATCTTCACCTAAAAGTGCCAACACAGATTTGTGGGATTGTCGTGTGCTTGGGTTTTTACTTGCAATGCCTTGCCCAAAGTATTCACACTCCTTGAACATTTTGTTGTCGCATTGCTACAACAATGCTGTTGTTGTCGCATTGCTACAACAAACTTCACCGCCTTTTAGAGGGAATTTATGTAGCAAACACAAAGAAGTGAATAAATAAGTTAACAAATCAAAAAATATATACACGGCTTTCTAAAAACTGCTAGATGAACTTTCATTCACTCTCCTTAGTCAACACTTTGTGGAAACACCAGTTACTGCTGTGTGTCTTTACATAGCTAGAGACTAAAAGTTTGGCCTTATTTGCAAAATGGCTCTAGCTCAGATTGGATGGAGAACATCTGTGAACAGTAATGTTCAAGTCCTCCTACTCAATTGGATTTAAGCCTGGCCTTCGACTGGACCTTTCTAACATACGGATATTCTTTCATTTTAACCATTTAATTTCTTCAAAGATCTGTATTTAGTTCCAGCTTTCTATTTAGTTCCAGCTTTCTGTCTGCTGAACATCTCCAGTTCAAGATTCTTCCAACACCTACTGTGCTCAGATTGAGAGTAAATTACTCATGGGTAGCCTCTTACTAATCATGTTCTTCAGGGAATTTGTTGGGTTTTACTGAGATATCTGAGTCAATGGGGCTTGATGCAAATACATGCTATGCATTTTTAAAAGCATACATTTTTTCTTTCCACTCCATAGTTATGCACTGCACTACTTTGTGTTGATCTCAAAAATTAAATTGGAATAAAAACAATCAAATATTTGGCTGCATTGTGGGAAACGTTCAATGGGTATGAGTACTTTTACAAAACACTGTCATGTCAGCGCTTGTCATGTCTATGTAACAATGTCAGTGCAGACCTGCACAGTCAGTGATTCGGGAAGTTGCTCTGAAAATGTCTTACATTTTTGTGGCCTGTCGGGAAGGGATGTTTGCTGTAATCTGGATGTATGGGTTTAGCGAGAAGGCGAAGAGGATTAGATTTTTTTTTCCCACTGCTACCAGCAGCAAGACGAAATCAGTCTGGTGTAGTGATGGAGTCATTAAGAGATGAGAGCATATTTCTACAGAGTAGTGAATCACAAGCCGAACTGTTAAGTCATGGGAAATGTGTCAGTGTTCCCCATAATTTGTTCAAAGGAGTAGTTGTACCTTCTTTCATTCTGATGACAATTTAATTTTAAAGACCTTGGTGAGAAAAAAGGAGCATAAAATGCTTGCACCATTGTGAACCTATGAGTTGTAGCTTTCTGTGTTCATAACTGACAGGAGTTGCATAAAGTGTTGTATTTTGTTATAGTAGCTTATTAGATTCAAGGTTTAGCATGTGGTATCCTCAGAGTTTGTAGGTTCTCTGAAACCTACAAACTTACAAACGTTACATTGCTTAGCCAATCAGTGCTGCGGAGGAGCACTGATTGAAGGAGCTCCATTCTCAGCATGGATTTGAACTTGTGTCTTTAATTACTTCAGCAAAGCTCACAGTTTTTACCAAATTCTATACTCTAAATCTGCCCCTTAGTCGCATCTTTTCGGGGTTAGTACTTCCTCTAGTGGCATGGGGGTGGTAACACAACTAATATAATTACATTACTAAATCAGAATACTGTATTTTGTGTGTCGGGGGGTTGGAATAAGAAGGGTTGGTAAATGCGCATATGCAACTGGGGGGGTTCGGTAGCTCTAAAAAGGTTAAGAACCACTGATCTAGAACTAGTCTGTCCATTTTCCTGCAACTTCTGATATTAACAGGACATTTTAACTGGTTATTTTCTTCATTTTCATACCAATGTCTGCATATTTTAAAAATGCATATATTTTAGCCTGTCTCTTTGTGCTTTCTCGTGTTGAATGGTTGCAGGAAGTGAACTACATAGAGTAAAAGTAACCATGTTGTATTCTGTTACAACATTTAGATATGTGAATTTGAGTGGCACCATCTGTTAGATCACTCAGCTGTTTTTTTTAGTATGCTTGTGGTAATTCTTAGGTCTTTCCAGGGATGAAACTATTTTGGCTCAGACGGTCATGTTGCATTCTGTCTGCTGCAGCTCCCAATATTGAAATTCATCATTGGACTTGTGAAACTTTGTGTCTGTATGGAAATTCTCAATTTAGCAGGTGTTCACAGCGTGTTGGATCTTTCCCACCGTGATTAAGTTGGTATGTTTTCAATTATGTTTGGGTTGTTTTTTTGTTTTTTTTTTTGCTCCTCATGGTTAAGAGGTTCTGTTCATATTCATTTCTCTTTTCATCTGCTTCTGGGTCAAGTATAATTACTGTCTTTGCTATGAAACCAAACCTTAATTCATAATGATAGGGATGTCTGAGAAAATGGGTGTGCTAACAAAATATGACTTTTACATACAAAATAAGAAAAGGTTTGCGATAATAAACCAAGTGCTCATTCAGATTTTAGAAGTGCAGAGATTTTATGCTTTATTGTAGAGGTGGAAAATTAATGTGTAATAAAGAAAAATTCACGGAAATAATTTTTGATTTTGGACTCCCTCCAACTTATTGAAGTAGTTTAACATAATTTCTTTCTGGTTTTCAAAGGTTTTGAAGGCTAAAACAAACAACAACGCAGATTTAACTTCTCATTTTTTTTTCTTAAAAGAGCCGCAAATCAAAATATGAGTCACTAGGCCCGAAAATCTGTCAGAATGCAGCATGTTTAGTAGAAATTCAGATGGAAAATTGGGTAGGGTAACTGTCCACAAGTAACAAATCAAAAAGGAAGAAAAATCTGACCGGTTTTGAACCCACCCAAGTTTCAGGGTGTTCCCCAATGCAGTGACGATTCTCCCATCTCTACGGCGGCGGCCCTGAGACCTCAGCTCTAAATATGATGGGTGGATGTAAGAGGAGATGCATGGCAGAATAACAGAACGTGGATTTTGTTCACCCCTTGGCTGCAGTAAAAATCTCAGAGAATTACAGAGTGAGAGACAGTTTAACACAGAGTCGTAAATATGTCTTTGGAACATTTTTACTTTTTCCCTTCCTCTACGCTTCTCCTGTGACATCTCTGTTACTGTGCTGCATTGATACTTCAGAGTTATTTCTTATTTTGCTTTTTATGATATGTATGTATACCAATAAGCAGTTTGGGATCTTGCAGAAAGATCCCAAACTGCTTTTATTTTGCTTTTAAAGCAAAATATATTCTCATATATATATATGAGAATATATATATTCTCAAAACGCATTTTGAAATTCTTAGACGGAGTGGTGGAAAGGAGGAAAGTGTGCCAGATCGGCTAATGAGTGATTGAAACGGATGTTGTAGAATAACCAGGGAGTGAAGTTGATGTTTAATAGTAATGAGGAAAAACACAAGGAAGCTTCACTCTTTTCATCGTTGTTTAATATTATTCTTATCACCTTGTAGGTAAAAAATAGGTTCCATCAACCATTTCAATGGAAATTGCTTGTTTAGATATAAATTCAGCAACATTTAACCCTGGGTGCACCAAATTATTGGTGCAGATTTCCTTAATTTTGGGTGACTGGTGATTGACCGATACTTACATGGGAAGCTTAACTATTATAATCCTAACTATTTCAGCAAAGGTCTAAAAATCAACCACTGTCCTTCTGCTTATCCGTGAGAGAGGTTTGACTGACAGGTCGATCCACCAGACCATGTCTGTAGTTGGCAACAGTCACCCTACTGTTGCCGACTCTGCAACTTTCTTGCTATAAGCAGAAATACTTCAGACGAATAAAAATTCGGCCAAAATCAGGGATCGGCAGGTCAGGCTTTTTAAAGATCGGTAGTTTACATTGGTTCACCTCTGGTGAATTCACCAAATACAAGCCTTTCAGACTTGTATTTATTTAATAATATATTTTTAAAACCATATATTACTTATCTTTCACTTCACAAAACACTTTTTATTGATCAAATGGCAAAAAAATACATTAAGGTTTGTTGTTGTACTTTGAAAAATTCACTGAGTATGAACCTTGTGCAAGATGTGTGTGTGGGTGTGGGTGTGTGTGTGTGTGTGTGTGTGCGTGCGTGTGTGTGTGTGTGTGGCCTTGTGTTTGATACAGTTTAGGAACCAGTTTTTTGAGACTCTCAAAGCCTGTGTGCCCCATAAGGAAATGTGTTGGTTTTGGATTGGGGTTAAGTTTAGCACTACTTGGGTGTGAACTGAGTTTAGGTGAGGGTTAGGTATGCATTGTTAATGGTTACATTTAGGGTATGGGTCAAGCATATGCTATAGAAATGAATAAAAAATGAATAAAAGTTGATGCAAAGTCCCTGTGAAGATGCAAGGACATACTATGCGTGTGTGTGTCTGTGTGTGAATGCCAGAGAGGTAGAGGTCTCCCTTTTTTCGTTTCCAGCCTGTGGGAGAGTCCCTACCCAAACCGCAGCAGGGTAATAATCACTTAGCCCAAATCAAGCGCAATCAGGACGAGCTGGGCTGCAGCTGGGAGGCACCCAACCCACGGGGCTGAGGGGTGGCAGCGGGTGAGAGGGTGGGCGACTTGAGTTAGTCAGAGTCTGGAGGGGCAGCAGGGTGGGGTCGGTCTGCATTATGATGTGGACACTGATGACCAGGGAGAAGATCAAGAGCGCCAGCCTTTGTTGTGCCATCCTCATCCTCATCTGGCTCCAACAGGGAATGAATCAGTGGGGGGAAATTGGGGAAATCAGAGTTGAGATTCCTCCTACTGAGTGAAGGTTAAACGGAGGCTCTGGTTTTGTGTGCGTCTGTGTGCATGTGTATTTTGTCCACATTTGATTGTTTCCCACCAGCTCCTCAGGCTCGTGCTGAGTCACTGAATCTAATCTTGAGTGATCCAATTATTGTGATCAGAAATGTTTGTGTTATGATGGAGGTCCTGTCACATTTTCAGGATCCACAAGAGACTCTGGAGTGTACACTCTCAAGTTATGTACGCATGCACACACACACATACACACACAAGTCTGTGGAGGTTCTGACAGAGCTGGGTCTATTGTGGATACAACAGATGATTAAACATAGCCTGACGCTGTACATACATTGCTCTGGAAATACATAATATTAAACTTTTCACATGTTCTTGACTAATGCATTTTAGAGATTTTATGTGAAAGACCAACTCAAAGGAAGAAATATATAATTTTTTTTTTTTTTTTTTACTAAAAAAACAAAGAAAAACATCTGCTACAGATTCTCAATTGGTGTAAGGTCTGGACTTTGACTGAACCATTCCTACTCCTTTAATCTCAGCTTTGTTTAGTTGTTGTTCTGTTATAAATTAGTTAAATCCCCACCAGTCTCAAGTATTGTGTAGCCTTCTTCTGGGATTGTGTTTGTTACTCCGTCCGTTTCCCATCATGCCTGACTAAGTTCCCTGTCCCCTTTGAAGAGCCCCCACAGCATGATGCTGCCACTGCTATGTTTCACTGTTGGAATATAGTGTGTTCACTGTGAACTATACTGAGATTACGCAACGCACAGAATAAAAATGGTCATATTTGAATTTATTTTAGAATATTTAAGAAGGCTGAATAAAAATAAATATATTTTTCAGATTTATGTTGGTTTGTCACAAAAAATTCCAACAAAATACGTTTAATTTTGTGGAAGTAACAACACAAAATTTGGAAAGTGTTAAAGTTTTTGGAAAGCACTATAGGTTGTTGGATTTTATAATGCAAGTGATTTATTGCATTCCCCTCATTCTTAAATCTACAATATTGAACACATCGAAGCCGCCTCCCTTTCCTTGTCCATCTGCCTCTCTTGGTGGTTATCTCCTCAACTCGTTCCTTCTCAGTGACTCAGGACTTCCTCTAATCAGACTGAAACAGAACTATATCACACCGCTTATGGGAATACGTGACTGAGTCTCCGTTTGTGTGCAGAGATTATTATGTTCTGCAGGATCCCGGCAGTTCTTTAGTTACCCACCTTGCATCTGTCATTCATTTGGAGTAAAAGACACACAGGCTGATGAGAATGACTCAGACCACAAGAACATTTCAGTCTGGATTTGTCTCTTTCACTTCTCTTTGTCTCTGCTCATGCTTCTTTTCTTTTTGCAGCCTTCCTGGGTCTTGCAGGAGGTTCCAAAAGTATCAAACCGGCCCTGTCGCTTTGTATATGTGCACGTTTCCACTGCATTTTTAAACAGGCTGTTGCATATGGCGCACGGACCGCATTTTAAACTCCCGCTAAATCTCCACAATTGAATTTTACTTTGTTTAAACACTCTCTGGCCAAAGACTTGATATGTCTGAGGAGATGTGTAATGCATGTGCATTTGATTTTATTTTTTTTAACATGTGCAAACTCAAAGAGGTAGACAAGGAAAATCCTAATGCAATTTCGAGGCCTTAGCGACTTTCCCGGGCTATTTGTTGCAGTTGATGTTTAATTTTCCATACATTTCAGACCAGACAGGGTGGCCTGGGAGTGTTGCCATCGAGAAAGCTCTCTGGTTGTAGGAGGCTCACATTAGTGGAAAGTCTCGCTTTAATAGCCTGCGTCTTCATTTTATAGTCTTGATCTTCACTGCTGTGAAAATCTGAAAAAGAAAAAAAAAGTTTTTCTTTTTAAATACATCCACTGGGAGAGGGAGTTAAGGATGCAACATTTCTTGCATAAATACTCACGATTTAGCAGTGGGGGGGTTGAAGAATTTGCAGAAGTGTTTGACAGGTTGGGTGAAAAGGTGTTGAAGTAGAGCAGCCCACAGATCAACCAGGTGGACACCTGCTCCCTGGAGCAAGTGACCCGGAATGTTCCAAATCCCTCATCATGCAGCGAGGAGGCTGCATTGAGAGCAGCTCAAGAAGCTGCATGCACGTTCACACTAATCAAGTCTCTGCCGTCATTCGAGTGAACGCTACTGTTGGCTTGAAACACCTGGACGTTTGTCAGGTATTCCATTCATCTCCCTGTAGCTTTTAATTAGTCTTGAGCATTATTCATGTAAAAAAGACAAAAAACTAAGATGATATATTCAGCTTAGGAGATGAAACGCCAAACAATATTGGGTTCACAAGGTGAGATTTTAGAAAGCTTTTATAGGAACATTAATCCCCACCTTCCTTTTGCCAAATTAAATTGTATTTTTAAAAAAAAGTAACAGAATAGAATATTCTGCATTTTTCATGCTTGACGGCCATAATGCAAAATTTAAAAAAAGAAACAAATAAAAATTGTGATTTTTGTGTGCTAGTAAAGCTTTCATAATTCTTAGACTATGAGTTATAATCAATTTCATGTATGATAAAGTTGAAGCTGCCGTTTAGCCATGGGCGGTTCTAGACCGGGATGAACAGAGGCCAGTGCCCCTGTAGAACGAGTTCCAGCTACCTTCGCAGTTTTACTATAACTGTGAATAAAAAATCAATGTGTTGCACTTTTAGCTTGCGCCATATTGAGATAGGATCACAGTTTTTATCTCCTAGATTGTGCGTCTGTAAACTACAGCTCTGGAGCCACAAATGTAACTCATTAATATGCAAAACGATAGTAATCCTTTGTTCTGTACTCCCATGAAAAAACACTAACCCCACACCGGTCCGCTGACAAACATGTTGTGTAGTTAGCCAGTGGCTGCATCCTTCCCAGTGCTCCCAGTGTTGATCTCTGTTGGATTATTGTTTCAACATGGAACATGCACAAATTAAAACAAGCGGTGCAAAATTCAATTGTTTTTGCGCTGGTGTTTTTAAGAGACTGACTCATTGGTATTGTTTTGTGTTCTTGCTTGCTCTGCTGATGATGATGTCTGTGCTGTTTTGGTGCATTTGGTTTATGCTATTCACCGTTGCTTCAGCAAAGACACATTTAACCCTTTAGTTAACCGAGCGATTGACGGGTTAATGCTGAACTTAAGTGCACATCTGTAAATGGAGAGTTGAACCATCATCATGACTTTGTGTCTTTTGAATATAACTTAATATACTTTTTTGTATCAAAACCACCTTTCTGAATATTTTAGTAATCGAGTACTCCGCAGAATATTGTCACAATTATCCGAGGAATCGGAGATCTCTCTGCCTCTCTGTTTCTGTCTCATTTGCTCCAACACCATGACGATGCGATTCAGACACCACAAAACCTGTCGTTGTCTAACCATTGCACCGCAAAATTCAACAAACGCTCACAAAATGCTGCACATTTCAACACCATTCTGCTAGCGTTGCCCTCCACAAATAATCATCCGGCCGGAACACGGTGCGCTACATAATAAAACATAATTTAATGAAGCTTCGAGTCAGATAAATTTTCTTCGAGGAATTTTAATGACCGAGGTACTCGAATCATTCGAGAAATCATTTCAGCCCTAGTTTGAAGCTTTTATATGTTTTTCTTGGTGAATTCAGTTACTAAAATTAATTAAATTTTAAAAATATTTTCAGTTGTAAAATTATGACTGTAGATGGGCATACCACTGTTTTTTGCTCTGCAACTTGAAAGAGTTCGTCTTGGGTATGGCATCATTTCTAGCTCTGGAATCCGACTGAGACACGAGATCTCACTGCTGAGAAAACGATGCTGTTGCATAACAATACTGGAAGCCGAACAAGAGTTAAGAGGAAGTGCATTTTTCACACATTAAAAGAATAAAACAAAAACAATTTTCACCACGTTTTTACAGCAACCTCTGATTAGCAGCACGGCATGGTTGACGCCATACTGCTTCTAGTTTTGAATTCTCCTAAGTAACAATCGTGTCGTGCAACGATACTACTTTTTTCCCACATACTCCACAGTAAACTGCAAAAAATAAAACTATCAAAAATTAGACTAAAAATATTGCAAGATTTTGAAAAATGGCATTGAAAATCGCCCTCTTTATAGTAATGACTTTATACCACTTTGCAGTGTCATCATCCTCTTCATTGTTTCAAAGCAGCTAAAAAGTGCAAATGTCCCGTTTGTTTCCTCCCCTTCCCCCCAATACTTTGCACCTCTCACTGCAAGCTTTGATAAGGGTAATAGGAGCAGTTGCACACTGAGTGTGTTCTGAAGCACCTGACCCTTAAATAGGTGCTGAGCGCAGGGCTGAGGCTGGGCTGCCAAGACGTGCTCAGGCTCTGTTGACTTAAGCATTCAGACGAAGCCATCAATCTTCCGAGTGTGACGGCTCTGCCTCTGTACCCCGGCGTACTCTATCTGCCAGCAGAGCCTGTCTGCTCAGAAGTGTGCATGTAACAACCAGCCCTGATGTGAAAGAAGCTAATTGTCTTGTTGTTGCCGTTATCTCCTTGCAAAATTTGGCTTTTCTCACCGCCTCACACACACCTTCCTTCTCTGTCTCATGTCTTTCCTTCTGAAATCCTTCCTTCCTAGTTTGCACAAACTGCTGGGGGCATTTGTGGGGGGAAAAAAAGGTTATTTGTAATTGTATTTAATCATATGCGGCCATCCCAATCAAGGTTGATTCTGGTGATCACATTTACTTGGGTTTCAGGTTTTACCCATGCAGCCTCTGGGGGGGGGAAGGACCACCTTGATGATCCACTGATTCTTTACTTTTTTTGTTTTTTTTTTACTCTTCTTTTGTTTTAACCCATGTTAAAGTTGGCGTGTGTTATTCATCAATTTTTTTACATTCTCCCTCAGTGCGAGTCGTTCAGCTCATCAGGTCAAAGCAGAATGAAAATGTTAAAAATTTAGGTTTTTTGTCGGTTTTTTTTCCCCAAAGTGTTTCAGCAGAATTCCCCAATGAACTCCCTCATCCAAGTCCTGCTGACCGGCCCACCCAGCCTGTGAGAGAGTGGACTTCCATGTTTCCATTTCTCTCTGGACCGTAGAGGTCAGCACAACTCTTAGCGTGTGTGTGTTTCAGGATATCAGGCGGTTCTGTTTGCACTGAGCATGTGTGTACATGTATATACGCTCGTGTATGTCACAGGAAAGCAGCTTCTTTGTTCGAGACCCGGTTCTCCTCATTTTTATTTTTATTTTTTTTCCTGCTGAAAGGCAGCATTATAGCTGCTTTCTATGACCTCAAGCTGGTGTTTTCGCTCCCTTCAAGGCCTGCGTGGGTGTATATGTGTGTGTGTGTGTATATATAAATATATACATATATTATTTGTGTGTGCACTTTATAACTGCTTTCCATGACCTCCAGCCAGGACCCTCCTCTGCGGCCTGCCTCGTAGCGCTTGTTTAGACAACAGTGGTGCACATGTTGGCTGAAATATGGCCGCTGTGCTCGGGTGAATTAAGCTACGGCATGTGTGCTTAAACCCAGACGGGTCGCTGATTTATCCATATATTTAGATGATTGATTTAGGAGTCAGCCAGCCAACACTTGTTGAAGCCGAGGATAGAGGCGTGCTTGAGGAGATGAGAGAGAGGAAGGGACGCGATTCAAAGCAGAAAACACACGGCCCCCCCTCTCTCGCAGGTAGTGATATTTACGCCATCCATCCTGCAGCTGAGAGACATTATTCACAGAGCCCAAATGAATAATTCAAAAGTAAAGCTTTGCTTTGCACAAGACGGATAAGTCTAACGATGTACTGATTGCTTTTTAACATACTCCATTTTCAAATGAGCTATAAAATTTTGTTTATTATGGTTCAGAACATGACATAGGCCATCTATTTTAATGTCAGAAGGGCCTGGAAGAGAGTGTATGAAAACACATTCTCCCATTTGCGGTTGTGAGCGCGTGTGTGTGTGCGTGTGTTAGCGGGTGCATGCAGTGCTAGTGTGTTTTATTACCTGTCTCATTATTAAGTAGAGGCCGTCTGAGCAGGGACAAAACATTCCAGCTCCTTTAATGTCTCCCTCTCGTCTCGCACGTCCCTTTCGCTTCTCTCTTTGATAATACTTCGCCTTATTAGCCCATAAAACCAGACGTTTTCAAAGAGAACCCCCATTTCCTTTTTGCACTGAAAAAACTAAATGTATTATGGACTGTACAACTTCATTTATGTACTGATAATCTGCATTTCTTCTGGTGTAGATGGAGAGAAGTGCAGAGCTCTATAAATGTAATGCATGTCTACAGTTTAGTAGTGTGTGTGTGTATATAAAACCATGATTTTTATGATGTAAAGGTCTTTGAACTGCGTCGTTACTGACATGTGCAATACGAATAAACGTGACTGATTGGTTTACAAATCAAAGTGGAAGCGAAATGATGCATGGTTTTCTAAATTTTTATTTAAAATAAAACGAATTTAAATGCATATTATTCATGTGTTTTCAGCCTTTGTGAGTCAATATTGTGTATTGCCAGCCTCCCAGCATTTACAGATTGCTGCAAATCATTAGGTGTATGTCTCGCCCAGGTACAGTCTTTAATTTTTCTGCTTTCTTCTTTGCAAAAAAGGAAAAGATCAATTCAATTGGATGGAGCGTGCCTTGAACAGTATTTTGAATTCGCCCTTCACCTTCTCAATTGGATCCAGGCTTTGACAAAGTCGTTCATCAAATGAATATATGTTTTTTAATCTAAACCAGAGGAGTCGAACACAAATTTTAAGATCTCCACATCACTTAGGCACCCGTGAAGCAATGCTTTGTTGTGATTGTGAAAGCGCTTTTAAACTATTTGCGGGTGTTTTCTTAAAAGCTGTAAATCATGTTTTGGGTTTTAAAGTGATCAAAGTGTGAACTCATTATACCAGATCTGCACTTAGGAACTCAGTGGGAACGACTTTCTGTCTTGACACTTCCTGTGTCTGCCTCTCCCACAAGCAAAACTTGTGCACCCTTTTGAGCAATTGATGTGGTGCATTATGGGAAAAATTCAGTGAAGTTGATGAATTGATGTGAGCAAATACTGGCAGGCAATTAACAATAAATATTTAAAATAATTTTTGAACTTCAGTAGAATTGAGCTGGACATGTTTTATGTAAACTCTTCTACTGTATCTTTGCTGGAGTTTATATCTCCACCTTAGTTTAAAATCCTTTTTTTTAGCATTTAACAAGTTTTCTCCCATGACTGCTCTATATTAGCTCCTCTCAATTTAGCTGATGGAAATTGGCTAAAAAGCATTTCAACCTGATTTATATGTTTACTAAAGGCTTATAACGAACCCGGAGTCCTTCACATACCTGTATTCTGATAGTAATTACACACAGGTGGACTTCATTAACTCATCAGGGGATTTCTTAAAAAGACAATTAGTTACACTGAGATTTATTTGGGGGTATCAGAGTAAAAAGACTTGAAATACAAATACTTGACACTTTGTTTATATTTTTCTCTGTAAAATAAAGAAAATTGGAAACCATGTGTATTTTCCTTCCTTTCTGTGATTCTGTGCCACTTCCCACCAAAGTGCATGAAAGACCGAGGCTAAAATTGGAAAAAGTTTGAGGGATACATGTACTTTTACAAGAGATCCTACCCATAAAAATGTTGGAACTGACATTCTCCCCGTCAAGACAGACCTTTTTCATCAATCCTCCCTATACAGTTCAAGAATTTACCTCAACATAAAGAAAAATGCTCCCACTAATTTGTTCCTGTATTTTCCCCTGTGTCCTTTTTCCACTCATTTGTTTTACTGCATTTACTCTCAATATTCCTTTTCCTCTCCCTCGTTCCTCCTCCTCTCTCCCCTCTTTCCGTCCCTCTCTCCCCGGCTCTCAGTTTCTCTCTACCGGGCCGAGTTGGGCATAAGCGAATAATTAGGTAATTGCCCCCTTGATTGAGCTCAATAGGAAACATTTCAATTAGGCTAAAACTGCGCAAGGAGGAAGTAGGCTCTTAAAAAGGGAAACATTCCTTGTCATGCAACTGTCAGCCCCTGAGCCCACACCACGAGCCAGGATTAACTGGATACTAGTGGAGGAAATGCTCGCGAAGATGGAGGTTGTTCTGAAAAGCCAGGGGGGAAAAAAGGGAACCGGGAATGGCGGGGGCGTGCCGGAGAGAAGGAAAGTTTGGGGAACAGAGGGTGGGGCTTTTAAAGTGGGAGGCTGGGGCCAAAGAGACAGCAAGAAATGATTGCCGTAATTACGGCTGTATTTAAACACGCCTTCGCTCTGATATGATTTTCGCTGTGATCCCCTGTCCAGATAACAAGGAGACCTCTCTGCCGGCCCTGCTGCCTGTAACAAATTACTCCCTCCCAGCCATGGAAGGGACAAAGTTCCTGAGAGAGAGGAGGGGGCTGGAGACGAGGCGGGCGAAAAAACAAAAAGGCTGGAGTAGGCTCAGAAAAAGAGGCAAAATGCAACCGTGGCCAAATTCAGCCTGATCAAGACTAATGAGCATCTCCCCTTGTCAAGAAAAAACAGAGCCGTCTCTTTAAGCTCGGGGGGATACGTCCAAACTCATGTCCTCCACCTGCGAGCCTGTGTGAGGATCAGCGATGAAGCGATTTCAGCTGTAGCTCACATGTCCTTCTGTCATCACATTCACCTCTGCTGCCCTCATACATGGGCCATGAAATTGAGGAGCCGGGTGCTGACCTCTAATAGAATACGGGTGCCTGTAGGTGTTTTATGTAGGTGTTAATGGATACTGCGCGCACATCTGTGCAGACAGGTGCTAACGCTCCGAGGTGGAGAAACCAGTTCCTCTTCTCTGTCAGTGAGAGCATCTGTGTCGAGTAAAACGGTGCGTGAAGCCAACGTCGGTCAGAATCCGGCCTCCTTCCTGCGTTACTTTTTTTAGATTTCTACTTATGTTACCGCGTGTTTTAACCCCTCGAGTTCTGCTATTTATTTTTTGAGAATTCCCTCTTTTTATGTACTAATGTCAGAAGCCTCCAGCAGAACTAATATGTTTAGGCGTGTTTATTTGCATGTGTGTTTAAAGAGAGACGCTGACCCGAGCCGTCTGATCCCTGCCCCTGTGGGACGCGGTGTGGTCGGGAAAGCAAACGGTGGTCTGCGTTAATATATTTCCTGTGTCTTGGCCACCATACCTGTGCGGTTCACCTCGAAACAAACTCTCCTCATAACTGAGCAGACCAGATGCAAACCTATACTTCCTCTGGCAACGAAGGGGATTGTGCTTTCAAGTTCTGGAAAACTAGAGAATCTGATTTCTGTGTTTGGTAGAAGAAAATAAAGACATGGAAGGATAATCTTCAATTTATTCACTTTTTTAAATTATTTCTCTAAATGTTTCCTCCCACATTTCCTTCTTTTCTCCTCTCTGCTTCCTTACATTCTTCACTCCCTTTCTTCTAAACGTCCTTCGATTCTTCTCTTTCCTTTCTCCTAGTGTCCTTCCTCACTGCCTCTCTATCCCAAATCCTTTCTTCTTTTCCCCCTTTCTTCCTCACAACCTTTTCTTGCATGTTTCATGTTTAAAGCCTCATTTTATCCCTGAAGAAAAAGATTAAGGTGATGAAAAGTAGTCTCAAAGTTTTAAAAACTTTGAGACTATAACCAAAGGTGAATCATTGAAAGACCAAAGAAAATGAGAAAAATATATTTTAAAAATATGAGAAAACTTGTCGGCAATTGTAAGACGGGTTTGATTGTTGGTATATGAAAAATGTGTAAGAGCTGGATAATGGATTATGCCATTTTTAAAGTTCCTCATGTATGGTGTCCCACAGGGCTCAGTTTTATAACCCCTTTTCTTTTTATTAGGTAGGTGATGATTTAGTGTTATTATTATTGCTCACATTATGTAAGAATCAGGAGTCTCCAAATGGGGATATCAGCCATATTATAGGAATTTTAAACTCTTCAGAATTTAATATAATAGGTTGAATTATATGTGAGAATAGAGTACTTTTTTAAAGACGAGTTATGTTTATCTATAGAAATACAAAAATGAACTGTTATGAATTTGTTCAAGTCTAAAATAGTTTGTTTCCAGGTGTGAAACATAAGTAGAAAGGGGCATGACTTGACTTAAAACTAGGTCTGAATTGAAATGGAGCCCTTTGGACACGCTCTAGCCTTCGGGAAAAGCATCAGAACAAAGAGAGATGGATGTTGAAAAATTAAAAGATAAACAACTCTGTGATTTCTACCGCAGAAAAAGGCACAAAGTGCACCTCTGTCATTGGTTTTATTAATCTCCCAAGATCCACTCCACGTGAAATCAGGACAAATGAAGTAAAAAATAAAGAATAAAAATCTCCTGTTTGGGGTGTGCCGTGGTGGCGCAAGGAGATAAGGCACAACCCATGTACCGCGGCTGTCGCCGGCCCGACTCCCGACCGTGCCTCATTCACCGCATGTCTTCCCCCTCTCCCAATACCCACCCTCCTGTCTGCCTACCTTCATATGGAGGCCACTAGAGCCGATAAAACTCCATAAAAAGAATATACAAAAAAAAAAAAATCTCCTGTTTGTGAAGTGCTTTTAAAAATCCCCTGTGGCTGAGACGTGTAAACCCTGCAGAAAGTTTCTTTTTTGCAAAACATCCGTTTCAGAGCGAAAAAGAGCATTCGAGTTGGCATTGCAGCAAAAGGTTTAATCAAAGGGAATTTTATAAGTAATGAACTGCAGGGATGAAAAATTGTAAATATTTTGATATTTGGTCTTTTATTCTGTAAATTACCAAAATATGTGCAGCGTAAATAAATTAAACTTCGCAGTGAGAGACAGTACTTTCAGCTAAAAGCGTGTTCGTTCTCTCCTTTTGAACAAAAATCTTTCTGTCTCTCTGTATATTTTGGTCAGGAAATGAGGTGGCTTGTGTATGATTACAGCTTGTTTCTATGATTTGTTTACAGCAATCTTACCATGAAATTACAACACAAAGGAGACTGATGTACTAGGATTTCATAATAGTACCTTTAAACATCCTATTAATCATCCCCGGGTGCCCTACCTTGCATGTTTTGTTTTTCTCTTCTGTCCTTTGTCAGCTATCCAAGCCATTTTCATTACAGTTCCCGCTAACATTCATAACAGGAATCACATAAACTGACCACCTCTGCAAGCCCCTGTTATGACAGCTTCGAGTGCTTGACTTGATTTAGTCAAGGCAGGACACACACATCCGCACATATAATTCAGTAATTTGTGTTTGTGCTTTTGGTGACAATTGTGACAAATGACTGGCCTGGAGTGAAATGCCTACCTGCCTCCCCCTCGTTTCCTGCTGCGGCAGACGCTTGCTTGCTCTACTCAGGTGTACGGTCAGAAATAGACCACCTGAAGGTGTAATGATTGCAAACGTCTCGCTTTGATTTAAATTAGATTTTAATCTATGAAGCTTGTTAACTTTTCTGGGATGTGATGATCTGATCCCAGTGAGTTCTTGTTTTGTTTTTTTACAGTACAAGAAGTCCTTAAAGGGCTTGTTGGCATAATTTGTAGCCTCGCAGGGCAACATGCTCTGCCTGAGCGAACTCTCATCCACCGATCACCCGCATCCAAGCAACCCCCTCATTTACATTTTCCAGGGCATTTTTCATCATAAGCGCTCTCTGTCATCAATATTTTTTGCGGGGAGCCTACGGGGTTTGCATCAGAGCGGACCTTCATCTCGACACGGAACGCATTATGAAAGCCAGGCAGAAAACAGGAGGGGATTCTGGTAATGTTTTATCTGCAAAATGAGTTCCATTCTCCCTGCAGTTCTGCACCGAGTTAGGACATGTAATACTCATATGGAGCAGTTTATGAGGATTAAGAGGTTTTATTTAGTCTGTGGGGCCAACAGGAATCCTCTCGCTGCTTGACCATAAGCAGGAGAAGCTGCAGGAGTCTGAAAGTGAACATTTGTGGAGGCAGATGCTGCTTGACTTTACCATATTAAAGCTTTAACACCTGTCTTTTTTTATTTTTTTGCCTGCTTTTTTGGTTTTAGCTTCTCTCAAAGTCATTTGTAAAATTGTAAAATAGGTACATAACTTTATTTATTTATATATATATATATATATATATGCTCTTTATTCCCTATTCCAAAATGTGGAGATTTTGTTGAGACAAAATTGGTAAACATTTATGCTTGTAGTGTGCGTGTGTGGCTTTTCTCCATGTTCCTCCCTGAAGGAAAAGGCTCATGTTCGCTCTCTAACTCGTCCTGGTAGAGGGTCAATTGCAACCAGTTGGCCGCCAGTCTGCTCCAAAGTAAACATTTGCAGAGAGTCGACTGTACAGGCAGGTACTTGGGGGCTCTGTGTGTTGCTCAATTTTGCTTTTCCCCTTCCTCTTAGACTCCCACCGTTCTCTCCCTCCCCTCACCCCCCAGTTTTCTGCCTTCTTCATGTGCGCCGGTGGGCCACGATTTCCTAAGGGCTGGACGTTGAGCTGCTCTTTGAAATCAGCCAACCTTTCGGCCGGACACGCGGGATCTCCTGCTTTTTGTGGCCTGAGTGCAGATCACATCCAAGACAAAACCAGCGAGCCTGGTTCTGTTTTAAGTGTACACTGCTGAACAAAAAGCAATTCTTCCTCATTGTGCAAGCTATCAACAAAAGGCTTTAATTGCTTTAAGTCCCAGCATAAGATCCAGGCATGCTGCACTCCGTTTTGTTTTAGCACAGAAGGGGAGGTCTGCTGCAGATTTGCAGGGAAATGTCAGCGGGACAGCAGTTCAGAGCACTCAGCATTTTGAGCCTGATGGTCGGCGACTGCTTTAACTGGGGCCGGGGCGCTGTCTGCACAGCTCAATTTTGCCCACATTAATCAAACTCACATTTCCTCACATCAGCCGTTGCGCCTATCAGCAGCACCGGCTTGTTAGCATAATGAATGCAGGTGATTTTCACACAGAGGAGCACAGTCTCCAGCTGGTGGGGAGAGGAATAAAACACAGATTAAATTTCTGCTTCATATTTAATGTTTTGTTGTTTTTTTTTTTAACTTAGTTGGTTTTTACTTTAACACCAAAGTCCTTAATGAAACAAAGTGTAATTGTGAAGTTTTCCTGTTTTTGTTTTGTTGCGAATTGTGCTTAAACTGGTTAAAATAGCCTTACCAACCAATTTCGACATTAGCTCATCATTAGTTTACGGAACAGAATGTTGCTCAGAGTAATGTGCTTAAATTTAGACTATTTGCGTTTTTATCTGTTGCTGTTCTCAGTAGTGTTTATATGTAGTTTATTCAATGGCAGCAAAACCCCCTGAGCTGTTTGTTAGGAACACTGTGTAGGTTTTCCCAAAAATTTGGCAATAAGAAAATGGAAACAGTTTGTCAAGAGCACTAGAGAGGACTTTAATGGCCAGATTGGACTTTGAATGACCAAATTTATATCCTGTAGGATCCTGCGTACCTGATGCATCAACCAAGAACAATCACACAGATTTACAGTGACACAGACATTGTCCTTACAAAAAGCAAGCTGAACCATAGTGATTGAGAGAGGAACCTTAAAAGATGGCATACATTCCGTTCTGCACAAGTCACAAACTTGGGTCCGTCGATCCGTTTTTGCACTTTTTAGAGAGGTTAATGCTTATTACACTGAATTTAAATGTCCACTGTATGACTGGTGATGTCAGCAGAGTATAGCCTTCATAAATCACAAGCGTGCATGGAAATGAATGAAGTAAAAATGCCAATAAGGACTTACTAGCACTCTCTATTTAACTTTTGGATTGCCCGATTCATATTCTAGCTAAAATATATAGTAATCAACCCCTCTGTCTGTTCTTTATTGTATTATTTTCCACGTAAGTTGTATTTCTGGTGCATAAAGTTCATCAGGTTAGGCGTTTTGAACAAAAATGTATGAAAGTATGTACAATAATTGCCAGCCTACAGTTGGCCAGGAAAGAGACATGCCTTTAAAACGCTGCTACCCTGAAAGGAGTCATGGGGTTTTCTTTGTGGCTGGGAATATTTCCAGACAGCTGAAATTATTTCTTGGTAGCAACCAAAAACTGCAGGAGACTTCAGTCAGCCAGCTGATCAGCAGGGGCAGCTGCATTACTCTACGCTTCGTTGTATAATACGAGTTACAACAACATCCAATTTCCCGCTGGGATTAATGAAGCATTATTTTTTTTAATTGGATTGAATTCATGCAGAAAACAAAACGCCTGTTGCTCCGACACTTTCCCTCTCATCAAAAGGGATTGTGAATGAACTGTTGGGACAGAAACATTGGTATTGGGGTTTTTTTTGTTGTTTTTTTTAAGACGCTGGATTACTTTGGTGCCAGTAACCAACCAATGTCTGTCAGACATGATTGAATCGCCTCAGAATCCATTCTTGACTGTGTCAGAAGCTGCACACCCAGGGTGGCGTTTACTGAGGCCTGTGAATCCCAGTGAGACCTGCTTCCTTCCAGTTTCCTAGTCATACTCTCAGCTATAAAAAAAATTATTGGGACATCGACTATCTAGATGTTTACAATGTGAAAACTCAATGTTTCTATGAAGTGCCCTTGTTTGTAAAGCAAACCCTTTTTGCAAAATACTGCTTTTTTTGTTGTAACTGTGTGACAGATAAACGGTCTAAAACTTTTTCATTTTTTTCTTCCAAGTTTGCCATTCTTAAAATAACTTTTTTTTTCTGCCTTCAGTTATTCCTCAGCTGCGATATTAAAATCTGACCACATTCAAGCATGTCGGTTTCTTTCACACACCCTTAAAGTCACCTCTGCATTAAACATCAAGATCTGTTATTTCATGGAGAGTTTAAGCTAAAATGGCCGTTTATGTATGTGCTGAGTTATTTCTTTTCAGGCAGACTTCCTCTTGGTTGAACTGAAAGGAGGGCACTGAAGGTCAGAGGAGTGGGGTGGAGAGTGGCGGCGGGGGGGGATCTGTCTGACTGCAAGCTTTCACTCTCAGACAGTGAGAGAGACCTTTGCTTTACCATTCCTACGTACAGGTGCTTATAATTTGCAGCGTGTGATTAATCATTGTTGTTTTTGTGGGTGACATCTTGTTTTATGGATCTGTCCATCTCTCTTCTTTCGCCTGTTCTGTTGGAAAAAGGAACTATGCAGCGTGACCAGCTTTACATATTCGGCTTAGACGCTCATGCATAAACACAGACTCTGACTCAGCTTCGTATCAAGATTGAGCTAATTGTGATTTTGAGCTCGTCTTTTTTTTCTCTTCTCTCCCCCCCGTCGCAACACTGTTGTGTTGTTAAATCCGCAGACACTGTCCAAAGTATGAGGTAGCCAAATGCAACATGTGTGCGAGCCCACCAGCTGCCACCGCACAGAGGCGGTGGTGTTTTCCGTAGCTGTTTGCTTTGGGCGGAGGGCAAACTGGCTGGTCATCGTGGCTGTAAATCAGAGTCTTCCTGATGGAACCCTGACGGACAGGAACCTAATCTGTCCCCGGTGTGTCATTATGTCCAACCTCCCAGATAGCTGCAGATCCTGCTGCTCCTCTCATCTCTCTCAGCCTTCACAATACACACACACACACACAGGCCCACACATACCTCAGTCTCCTGGAAACCAGAGACAGTAACACAGACACACATGTTGAACATAAACCGGTTGAGCCGGTGTCAAGAGTTCATCATCAGCATCTGTCATAGCAAAGCTGATGCCCAAAAAACCACTGGCTTCTCCCGCGCCACAGCCCCGGCATTCCTGCCTCAATGTTCACAGGCCGTGCATCTACAGTCGCCAAACTGGCTTCAGCGATGGCTAAACATAAGCAAACAGACAGATCCTTTTAGGACATGTTAGGATTTGTCCCATGAGCCAACTGGCTCTTGCACAAAACGGCCCTCACACATTGTGGAGAGTCTGAGTCAAGGTGTCATCTGTTTCTTTTATGAGCCCTTACGTTGCCAGATCCTAAAGGGAATGCCTCTATCTCTATGCACCACAAATGCATAAAAAAAACACATCACTGCAATAATTGGCTAATAATTTTTTTAATCATTCACATCTTACTTTCCTATCATGTTCTTATGCAAATCTTTTTTATCCTCTAAAAAGCTGAAATTCTTAACTCTCCGCAGCCAGTTTTGAGTTATTTCAGCTTCTCTGACAACAAGGGTAAAAGCAAGAGACTCAGCACAGTTCACTTGAAGTTTGTCCAAGTAGAAGCTCTTGACCTCTCAATTACAGGATGATGGAGCCAATTTCTTCTTTTGCGTGTTGCTGAATTTCATTAGCAAACAGGCATCTGCACATGTTTGTGCAGCTTTGAGCTATAGCTTTCAATTGTTTTGCTGTGTGTTTTTTTTTTGCAGATTCCTGATATGCAGTACTAAGCAAGGATTATAACCTGAAGTGAAAACACCATGGCTTCAAAGCGCTTCCATTTATTTATGAAGGAAAAGCAAAAATAATCTCTACTGGTGCTAAATTATAGTATTGTATTGGGTGACGTATAATTTACAGTTGTCACATTAACATGCGGTTTGGTTTGTTACGTCAAATGAACCAAACTTCACCTATGGTGAAACTACACCACTAACTACTAAATAAGACTACAGAAAAACCTCACGGAAGACACGAGAGCAACTTCCTTCTACACATATAGTAAGCGTATAAGCATGAGATTTCAGCAGCTGTAGGATTTCTCTTTTGTAAAAGACCATGACCTATATTTGTCCTTCTATCATTAGACTCTCACATTTGTTTTGGTTGTATTTACCCAGAATGCCCTGCTGCATAGTTTGCTTCCTGCTTTTGAAGGAATTGAATGCATTCAAACCGCACCAGAGTTCATTTTAGTCGAATCGAGACCAAGGGTTTTTAGGCGGACCAGAGTTTGCTTTTTTTAGTCCTCATCAAAGTTTGATTGCGTTTTCACACCTCTCCAAACAAAGACTTTGATTAAATCGGACTAAACGGGGTTGGTGTGAATGCCCAGCCCTATTATTAATCATTTTCCTCAGTACCTTGATATCTGCAACAAATCTACGCCTACAACGCAACACGGGCTGCTTTCAAGGTTTCTCAGATTCTTGTTTTAAAACTCGTTCACATGTATTTCTTTTCATTCTCTTATCTTCTGTTGCAAGTTTCTTACAAATCCAGAAAACTAAACACACACTGATATAATCTGATGCCATCAAGAGACAAAACTCCGATGCACTCCATCGACAATGAATGCAAGACTTATGCACTCAATGAATGTTTGCTTGACCTTTCTCAGCATCACCTCAGACACCAAGCCACCTCTGGAAGTAAGCCTCTCATTCAGTGCCAGTGGAGCAGCGCCGAGGTTTGTCTCCCTAATGCCCAGAGAGCCTGAAGTCTCATTTCCAGCTCAGGTGACAAGTGATCTTTTAAACAATAAGGCCAGCTTTCCAGATTTGTACATTTCTCTCTTTTTTTTTATGTTCTCTACTAACACAACACACAAGCAAACCAGTATTAGTCTTTACACATCTTTTGCGCCATCTCTTCATCTGTTGTGTCTTTGTTTATAATACAGGAAGTACTGAAAGGCTTGAATGGTGATTAAGCCCAAGGGCTGTTTAACTGGTGCCGGGCGAGCAACGTGGCACCGAGCCATCTGCCAAAACAAAAGCCATCAGTGATGCCCTTTCACACAGAGAGCCAACAAGCCTGCATCTACACCCGGCTGTGGAAATGAATTGCCCTAATTCAAATAATGGAGACGAATCATAGACACAACACAAAGCTCGGCTGCTGATTGCATAATTATCGCATCCAACCGCTGTCTTATGGAACGTAATCACTGTCTCTCATCAGCAACGAGCTGCCATTGTGCATCTAGAGCTGCGTTACGCAATATTTGGAGAGACTCGCAGCAAGCAAGCTTGCTAACAATGAGCGCGACGCTTGTTTGTCGTGTCGGTAGTACGGATAAGAAAGCGCTCTCTTGTTTAAACAAGACCAGCCTTCTCGTAATGCCTGCCACTTTTTCTTCAAGTGCTGGAACATATTGTGACTGTGTTTAACCAGTAATGGCTGAGTCCCTTTGCTCTTTTCTAATCGCTTCCTGCCTTTAGCACCAACAGTGGTGGACAAGAAAGATGCATGCAGGTTTCTCTTTCTTCGGACGTGGAACCTTCACGGCTTCCCTTTATGTTTTCCTCCTTGTGTCTAAATGCTGGAGCCAGGAAAGCCAGACCACCCCTTGAGCTTATTCAATACCGCCACGACTGTGTCAGTCCTACCACGAATAGCTTGTAGATCATAAGGAAGATCATATCACCCCACAGGAATGTCCGCTGGTTTTTCAGCCCCTGCATCATTTGCATTTATCTACCTTGCAGCCGTTTTCTGTGCCCACAATGATTGTGTGTTTCGGAGAACATCTCTTCCATGATGGATCCCGAAACATCTGCCAAAGGGGGTTTTCTTCCACAGAGGATTATCACCCTGAGCTCTTTTTTCCCCCACTTAGAACCAGTCCTGAGTTGCAAAGCTTTAAGCTGTCAGTGACTGTTTTTGTCTTTAATTGTCTCCCAGCAGTTTACTGTGGTAACACATCCTGTTAGCAGTAAAAGCGAGGGTCTTTACTTTAAAAGACAAGTTCCTGGCCTTCTGTCTGAGTGTCCATCTAGTCTGCTCCAGACAGCAGGCACTAACGGGAGTGGGGGGCCGGTGGGGTTGGGGGGCTTCTACCTATCCTATAGACATAGTGTTAACAACTAATTAAAGAATTTACTGCCTCACTAAAACATTATTATTGCTGTTCCCTCCCAATTATTGCCTCTATTATCAGCTTTTATGGACACAGGTGAGCTTCCGCAGAACGTTCTGCGTGTTTTGGCCGAGTGGTCAGTTATGACGTCGCGTTAAAAACACCACGGCAGCTGTGAAGCCGAGAGGTTAGAATCAGAGGGGGTAGATATGGGCCTTCTCCACTCATTTGCAATTCTAGTTGCTACATGAAATGGAAATATGCTTTTTCAGCTGGCCTCTTTCTCTCTCCAGTAAAGAGCCATCTTTTGTGTGGTTCCCACATGTGCTTTACATCACCTCAATCAATCTCTGTCTCCCCTCTGTCCACTAGGTGACAGTAATGACACAGCTCTCCCCTTTTAGGGGCTGGGGATGGGATGCACTGTAATCTTTGTTTACACAAGGTAAAATACTTAGGCCTATGGGCTGTAGGATGGTATAGTGATGTGGGAACATGCTGGTGAAGGTAATAATGTTAGTGTCTATGGTGGGAAGTCCACACGTTTCCCACTCTGCTCCTCGTCACTCAGCAGCATGTAAAAGCTCGCCGTAATGGCCCACATTATGGCGCTCTGTACACTTTCACGGTATCAGATGGAGACAAATTTGGATTTAGTGATTTTAAGTTTAAATTTTTCTAAAAAGATGTCATGAGGGTTTTTTTCCCCCTGCAGAAATCCTAACAATTGGTAACCTGTCTGAAACTCTGTATAGGTTAGCTTGGATCATTGTTGGGGTTTTTTGCCATACTTTTAAAGTTTGTACCAAATGAACACAGTGAAAACGATGAATGTTTCTTACATTTGTAGGCGTGAATTAAACAGTCACACTTGAGAATAAACACTAAAATATCACTACCATAGAAGAACATAAAGCAACGATGTATAACATTTGCTTTCATTTAAAACACAAATATACCTACTGTGGCTAAAATAACATAAGCCACTGGATATAATTATGTCATAAGGAGTATTTTTTTATGATTTTCACTCTATAGTTTTCCTTTGAACATGTCTTTTAAGCATGGGAAAAAAAAACATTGGAGCCAGCTGACTGGCAGTGAGCAGTAACAGGTGGAGGAGGGGCAGCTGGAGGAAAATCCAGCCCCATATCTTGTTTAACTTACTGTACTGTTGAAATTAAGTTTTTCTACATCTCGAATATGTTTATTTTATGCAATTTGATTTCTAGACTGATTTAGATCAATTTCAACTGTGATTAATTTAATATTCAGTTTGAGTGTGAGCGAGTGCTTTACGTCTGTGTGTCATTTAAAACCTTGTCAGACCACAATCTATAAAATGTGGCTTTTTTTACCTTAGATTTTTTTGTACTGTGTTAATCCGGCGAGAACCGTTTTGTCCGCCTCGACTCAAAACTTGTAAGATGACATTGTAGTTGAAGAGTTTTAGATTTTTTCTGTCATTTTTCCCCCCCAACCGAAATGTATGTGCCATTTGGTAAAGTGAATAATAAGTGCTTATGGCTGAAAGGTTTCATATGGAAGTTGCGATAATGCTAACTTTGATAGTAGATACATACCCACATACCAGTTTACAGAGCAAATGATGTGTTGACCCAGCGAAACATTTCAGTGTCACGCCTATTTCACAAGAAATTCTCTGTAAACTAAACAAAAGCAAAACGCCAAAAAAAAAGACACGATGCCGTCGTTCTGTTTTTGCTGGAAATAGTTGTTTCTGTTTTTGTGCAGTTGTGGTCGCGTCTAAACTTGATCTACAACAATTACAAGGCTGAACTGGAATTTGATGACTGCACCAAACTAGCTCTGTGGCTTTTGATGAAACTAGGAAAAAAAACTTTATCTCTATTTTCACTTTAATATCAGCGTAATGTGTTTATTTCTAATTTCGGCTCATGTTTGTGTAATTACACTGCTGCGATGAAAGTATTTGGTGCCAAGAATAACACAACAAGGCGTTTCAAAGCAGGACTGGGACTGTAAATGTCTACAAATGTTCAGTCTGAACATAATGTCTTTGCCTGTCTGACATCATTTTAAAATATGACGTCTTATAATATTATCTAAAAAAACATTATTATTTTTATGTGTCTGTTTTTTTTCAGTGTGTTAAAACATTATTAATTTTGTCCAAAACAAATGCCGATGCTGATATATCATGCATCACTGTTTAAAAAGTCAATAATTAAAATAATTTACTGTAATTGGTTATCAAGATATTTTAGGTGTCTAATTTTAAAGAGTAAAATTGTGTGTTAAAGACGTCAAAACCAAAATGCTTAAAGCTTAATATTCAAATTAATTTTCTTCTTAACCTTGTTCAGAAATTTTTTTTAGCCGCCTACCCAGAAAGGAGATGAAAAGAACTAAAAAGAGACTATTTTTTTTACGCCTCAACTCTTCTTCTGCTTCTTGTTTAGTGGTGGGTGGCAAACAACTTAATGAATCATTACTGCCACCAATTGTTGCCTATGGAAAAAGATAAATTCATATACTACCCATACAAATTACAGCAGCTTAAAAATAAAGAGATGGCTGGGTGTGTTGTACATCTCGAATCTTTCTGAAATAAATCGAGAACAAAAGCAAAATAAATACCAGTCTTCATTAGATGGAAATTACCTGATCATACAATCCAGACTGGATGCCTCATCAACACACAGTGCTTGCTGTTGGCACAGTTCTATCCATTTTATAGAGAATACTTCTCCTTTATGCCACCTTCAGACACTGGCTAAAAAGGTGAAATGTAAACTTTTCCCCTGATGAAACGGCTAACCTGTACCGACCATCGGCAGCAACTGATTCAGGGTCTCGGCATGCTAACGAGAGCCAACCTCAACACCGAGCTAGCTAAAGCTGAATACAAACCTCTTTTAAATTATTTTCTCCGATGCACAAACTTTCTGAACCACAAGTCTTATGACAATTATTGACTTTGGCAAAGATATATACATCCATAATACATCCTATATAAACATATCAGCCTTCCTCTTCCTCTCTGGATGCCGCAGACCACATCAGAATATCCTACTAGGATTATTTACCAAAATAAAGTACCTGGCTTGGTCTGAACTTAACCATAATTAAACGTTACAAATTACTGTAATATAATGCAATTTTGATGATTTTAATTGCTTATATTTAATACCCTCCAATTTTAAAAAACTCTTTAAACATGCTGAGCCCCAGTTCCATACAAACAGCATCATATTACTAGAAAAATCCATTTGGTCAGTAATATATTAAAGATTACGTTATATAAATCAGCAAAACAAGGTGCAGACTTGCATGTATGAGCTCTTTTCCTACATCGGATGTGCTGCACTTATCATATTTCTTCTTTGCTTAGTGACCAACATCAAATCTTTATGCTGCACAACTTCATTTCATGACTTTACCAATGTAGAGTATGAGATAAATTTGCTGTACTTTTCAAACATAAGTGTACTCGTGTTGACTAAAAGATTTGACATTGAATGGTGTCGTATAAAGCGTCTGTTCTAGTTGGAAGAGTTTAAAAAGCACAATTTTAGACTCTGATCTTTGTTCCGAGACGTTGCTGTTTATTTAGCTAGAGCAGGTCTTGTGCAGGGGCTGCAGATAGTTTGTTTAGAGAGCAAGAAGTCTCAGATGATACTTCCTCTCCAAAACATCAGTTACTGCACGTTTTGCATCCATTTTATACCCTTTTCTTTTTTCTCTGTCACACATTTCTGCCCGTCCGGTATCTCTATTTGCATCAATGATGATGTATTTGAACACACACACACACACACACACACACACACACACACACACACACACACACACACACACACACACACACACA
>CAEGAF010152158.1:0-13548 GCA_903067075.1 Micropoecilia bifurca
TAAAAAAAAGCTTTGTCTGTAAATATGTTCTACCCAGAACTCCTTAGGCATCACAGTTTTAGCTTTCATTTGGCTCCTTCTTTAAAAAAAACTCCTATTAATCAGTTTATCACATTACTGAAAGTATTTATTTAACTGTAGATGCGTTCTTTGATACAAATAATCAGACATACTTTAAAGGAATGCTATGCTATTCCATTATAGGCAAGCAAATGTTTATCTTATTATTTGAAAATGAATTGGTAACACTTTATTTGACGGGGTGTGCATAAGTCTGACATGACACTGTCATAAACATGAAGGAGTGTTTAAGAATGTGTCAAATTTGCATTATTTTGTAAATTCCTTCATGTTCATAATAGGTGTTATGTCATGTTTATGACAGTGTCGCATCAGTCGTATGCACATCCCATCAAATAAAGTATTACCAATGAATATTTGTTTATTTCCATCTTTGAAATATTTCAAATATTGTACAAAACAGGGCTTACAGGAATAAATGAAACATCTCCAGAATGTGGCAAGTTTTTTTTCAATCCAATTAATCAATTGATCATCAGAATAATGGACAAAAGAATCCCCTTTTTTTTTTTAATTATTAGTTGGTAGAACAATATTAGTAGATTGCCGTCTCTCAAAATCTGCCTTTCTGGTCGGCAGACAGTCGGCGGTTCAGTGCTGAAGCAGCCAGCCGCCCCCAAGGCATCGCAAAGTAATAGGCTGTTGAATAGGGAGCCATAAATCCATAACAGCAGGACTCAACCAACAGGAGGGGCATTGAGCAGACTGAGTAAAGAAATTTATTTGAATTTTTAATTTTTTCCCCCCCTTATGAAGTGCTAACCTCGACAGCTGCTGAGTATTTAGTATCAATGAAAACGTGTTTTAGCCGGTTAGATTATCATCGGGATCAACTTAGACGTTTAATAGAAAGCAGAAGAAGTTCAGCCAATAAAGATGCCATAACTGAAGCTCAGAGGCCACTGGAGGTCAAGAGGTCAGCCGGGTCAAGCATGGCCTCCGGAAGGATTTCAATACATTTAAGAGGTCAGAACAGCAGCGGGGCCTTTCGGTCTGTCTGCTTTGAGCAGCTAATTTAGATAAATAACCGGCAGGTGAAGAAGAATCGATGGGAATTTATAAAACAAAAAGCAGAAAATAGAAAAATTCTCTCTGTTGCTTCAGTCCGAGTCAGATTGTGTTTGTAAAGAAAACCCTTTCTTTCTTTTTTTTTTCTTTTGCCCGAGCTTTGTTTAGCTCAGGATCCAGAAATCAATAAAGAGAGAGAGGATGCAGGGTGATCCACAGCTGATTTCTCCTCGTGTCTTTGAGTTCAGTTTGGGCGGCTATTTTTTCTCTGTAGGACTCTGCGATGGGAATCTGACACACTGGCGTAATACAGTAACCAAAAACTTGTGCTTTACACTTTGGGGACAGTTTGCCAGATTTCTTGAGTCAAAGTCAGAAAGTTTTGCAGCCGGTCTAAAGAACAAAAAGTCATCTAAGGGGATAAAAGGCAAAACAAGTCCAGTGTAGAAGTTATCAGTTCTGTCCCGATGATCTCACAAATGTCCCAAGAACAAGAGCTTCTCTTTGTTAACCCGTGTGCTGCTCTCCTTTTTATTTGCTGAAATCATTCATTATTCTCTGTTTACACATTAAATCCTGACATATTAAGGTAACAAGGTTTGGCTTTGCACTTTTGGCAATATTTGGCTTAGGAATTTCTGCATAAATAATAAAAAGTTCAAAACCTTTTTGTGCCAGATATTGAATGGCGTTTTAGTCAACAGCCATGTTAAATGACAACAAAACATAATTTTTAAGATAAAAATATTGATAGTGAATACTATAATTACTGATATTATATATACATATCAAAAAAGAAGGTTTTAAAATAAAAAATGAGGACAGTCTCACAAAAATATTCACACCCTTGTGACATTTAGGGGTGGTGCTGGTTGTATTTTTGACCTTGATGTAACTTTTGGGGATTTTAGACAAGCGTAAATCAGTGTGTTACTGTTAGCAACATGAGTCATGAATTCAAACTTTCAAACAAGAAAAAATCTGAAAAGTTTGGTATTCAGTGCCACCCGAGTCAGTGATTGCGAGATCTGCCTTTTCACTGCTAGCATAGCTGCAGTTGTTTTGGCATATGTTTAAGTTTGGTGTGAATACTTCTAAGAGGCATTTTGTTAGTTTTCAGTCATATAGAGAGTTGGCGGTTTTACTTTTAATACAAATCTTTGAAAATTGATTAAAAACTTGCTCAGATCCAAAAATGTAGCCAGCGTTTCCTTCTGCCACTAAAACCTGCTTAGTACAACAAACTATTTAGATGAAAAGAAATACTGACAAAATAAAGTTCTATTATTTGTAGTTGAATGAGACACACCATCATCATGTCTTAAAGCCAACAGATCTTACTGAAACAGACAAAGCAGTGTTACTATGTGAAGAGTAAAAGTTATACGCTTTACTGCCGTTTCCCAGAGTAACCGAGAAGCGGCAGATGGGTGGAGCTTCTCTCAACGCATCACATCAACGACACGTCCGCCGCTGAACTGAGAACTCGATGAAACACTGTGGTTTGCATGTTACCGTGCATCTGTCAGACCGGGTAAGAGGATAACAGCCGTTAGATGGCTGCTGGCAGCTCAAACATGTCCTGCACCGCAAACCATATTTTATTGTGGGTGGCAGCACTTTTACTTTACCAGCATCAGTCCTGTTGAAGCACTAAATCTGACCCTGAAAAGCTTCCTTACCGTCCGTCCATCCGTCCATTCCACACAGCTAAAGCCGACTGTTCACAAAGTCCCCGGTAATGTGTGCTGTTACATGCCCACACCAACACTTCAGCAAACTCTGCAAAGCGTCACAGGCACACACACACACACACACACACACACACACACAGAGACACTCTGTGATTTTGCCTACCGTGGTACGTATAGATGCTCTGTCCAGTTGTGCCAAGGTCGCAGCTGAGCAGAGAGACTAACAACCTATAATAAGACACACAACCTTGACTGATGGGGACATTCAGTTTACTTGGCTGAAGCAGTGAACAGTCGCAGAGTCCTCTGCTCCTCACAGCTCTGAATCACTTTGTCAGGTTTTGTCCTTTGCTTTTGCCTCTGCTCTTCAGCTTGGGTTTCCCTCTCTCCTTTGTTCGGATTTTTTTGTCTTTTTAGTCGGTTTTCTCTGTGATTTTGTGCAACAGTTCACAGATAAGCAAAATGCACAAACCAGAGAATTTAGCTGATGTAATTATCTGAGTAAGAATAAAATAAGTTTATAAAATATTGCTTGTTAAAAATTAATGAATACATGCTTAGCTTGACATAAAATAGTGGCACTGAGTTTAAACTGAATCATTCTACTTCCCAGTTTTATCTTCTTCTTTTTCTTACCATTAATTTGAAGGTCAAATATGACAAAGATGTGAAGTCTTTGTTTCTGTTTGTTACTATCTATCTAATCTAAAAACACCTATAAGGTTTTAGGACAAACCAACATCTCGTACTTTGATGCACTTTTCAGGTCTTACTAGATATCAGTTAAATATTATGAATAAATGCTTTGAGACATAAATAGGAAAAATCTTGTAATTCTTCTTGTAAGTCATCTTTTATGGATTTTAATTTAATACCAGTTGGTACAGTTTAGAATGAAAAAGTAATCTTAATCTCAGAAAAAGCTTAATCTCTACTAACAGGCTAAATTTTCACAATTCTTTACATTTTAGCTGCAAAGAGACAAATCCATTCATATTTTCTTCACTTTTATGTGTCATAGTCCTTACAAAACTCTGTTTTTACACGTTCTACCTTGAAGAAAACCAAAAGTCTGAACTATTCAGGAAAAGCCTGACTGTTGCATCACTAGTTACCACAGGTGTCGGCTCCAGACTTCCATCCCACCTGCATCATTTAGATATCAGCCTACCAAAAACAAATCACCGTTTATGCAGAAACAGACACTTCACTGTTAATAATAACAACACACATATTTAATAAAACTGTATTTGTTTATGAAAGGATTAAACTATTCAGCTAATAGCTTGTTTTATTTTCTACAATATTTTTCACTTGGTGTCTACCTGGACATTTCTTCTTAGTTCTATTTATTTATTTTTTTTCAAACTGATCATCTCAGCAACTCGTGTTTTGCACGTCACTGGTTATGGTTGGTGGTTGTCTGGAGGGAAGGTCTCTGAAAAGTTAAAGGTGCCATGAGGGTGTCGAGTCGGCTCACACGCCGCTGACAGCCTCTCACACGGCAGACACACACACACACACACACACACACACACACGCACATGCACACACCGACATGTATTCTGCTGTGTGACAGCAACCCAGTCAGCAGCAACACCACCAGCAACCTGACTTGTACTGCTGCATCTCAGAGCATCACATCACGCCTTCCAGTCTGACAGTTAGCAAAGTGTGCAATTAGTCAGAACATTCATGAGCAAAGCAGTTTTAATACTCCAGTCCCCCGCTTATGCAGGGTTGCTGGTTGTCTGTCTCCAGCAGCCATTGGGCGAAAGCCAGGGTTCATCCTACACAAGGTACCAGTCCATCACAAAAGCGATTTACTTTCCAGCACTCAGTTGACCTAACAGTCATGCTTTTATTTTTAATGGAAGGAAGCAGGAGTGTCCAGAACAGCCTGAAGGTATTGAAATTAAACCCAAACGATGAACCAGACTATTGGGATCATGGCCGACTCCTCTGGATTTTTCCCATGATGTCACAAATGATGTGCTTGAGGTGTTCAAATATATCCACAAGCGCGCCGCTGCTTCATTAAAATGTTGCGAGTTGTCCTATCAGCAACTTTACAAAGTCATGACATCATCACTCAAGCTTTTTTAAAACGGTTTAAAGGCACAGTAATCAGTGGATGTGACCTAAATCAAGAAAAGGCCGGTGTGCTTCAATGTCTGACAGCCGGGGGAAAAGAACATGTCTTTTTCTTCGTTGTATGCAAATATGTGGCTCTATTCTGCCTAAATATTTGTTTTCTGGAAAACAAGGTCAGCAAAGTGAAAACAGATAGCTTAGTAATGTTGCGTCTTTTTAGTATCAGCAGTGTGAAACAATCTGAGCTCTCGTTACCACTACGCGATGATGCAGAGATCAGATGGATTGCACACAGAATACAGGGTGTCTCCAACTTAGGCTGCTCTCAAAGTAGCGGCCAGGTACAGAACCAAAAATATGTGGACTCAAGAACGTCAACGTGGAAATGCACATCGTCGATGGAGCAGGGTGGAAGTTGCTGCGGATCCGTTCTATTTTTAACAAGCATGTTTGCGAGAGCCGAACAAAGGAGGAAGGATCAGCAACATGAGACACATCAAATATCAAAAAACCGATGGAAACGTGATCTATTACGTGGATTATGAGAAATAAGCATGACTCAGTGATGAAAAGCGCAGGCTGATGTGCTGGTAACGACCCGATTGCTGAGAAAGGGCAGGTTAAGTTTCACCACCATCATCATCAAATGATAAATGCCATTGCGGTTGCTTTGTCTCTGAGACAAAGTCTTTTTTTTTCCTCTTTTAGATATTCAGTTATTGTTTTCCTTTATATGTGTGCACACTTATTGATTGTGTTAAGTATTTCAAACTGCCTTGTTGATTTTAGTTGCAGATATCCTATTCTTCAGTATTTAGCTGGTGACTCAACCGGGACAGTGCTGTGGGCGCAGCTGGATGTCTTGTTTGAGGATGATCAGGCAATATCAGAGCGAGAGAGATAAAAAAAAAATCTTCATCCTTCAGGGAGATACTGAGCTTCACCTAGAAGCACAGTCGAAGGCGAAGCAGGTTTGTGTTTTTTGACTCTTAAGGCACAAGGATACGCACTTTGGTCTTTTTTCCTGCACAGTCCATTAGGTCATACAGGAAAAAAAAAACTTGAGGCCATAGCGGGAAAACCACCACGCAGTCATCTTTAAAGTGAATCTTTTATTTCACATTTTTTTCTCATTCGTAAGATTCGGAGAACCTGAAGGGAAGAGGCAGAGGACAGAAAAGCTGGATCACCTTTAGAAGCACTGGCTTAGAAACTGACATCACCAGGAGGCTGGGAATAAAAACAATCCATCTATCAAGCCACCATACTTACACACTTGACATTAAGAGAAGAGACAACAAAAACCTCAACATGTCAGGATACACCGACACCAGAGCACACATGCAAAGATAACTGTGAATAATTTAGCATCAAATACAAGATAGAAGTAGCGCTCTTCTATTCAGGCTTTGGTTGCATATCATTGCAACCAAAGATTGCAGGGATACGCAGCTGTATATAGAGTATTATGTTGTCTAAAGGTCTATCTTTTCCATGATCTCACACATAGCCACCCAGAGTGACAGAATACCAACACCACCTTGCAGCTACAAGTAACCTTTTCCTATCAGTCCGTTTTCTGTTGGATCACAACATTTTGTGCATGCTTGATTTACACATTTACTCTAGAAGCCAAAAGATGATCGAAGCTTTCCAGTTCCCTCTGGAGGTCTTCAATGCCGCAAGATATTTGATGTTCAGTGCTTGGTTTTCCCAGTTTATCTCATCTACTAAGGTGGTGGTGAGTAGTTAAAAAGCAGAAAAAGTTTAATTTTGCTTTGAGACTGCGTAAGGTAAGTAAATAAGTAAGTAAGTAAGTAAGTAAGTAAAAGACTGTTTATTAATATCATAGGGAAATTAAGATTGTCTGTTGCTCACACATTCACATCCACACAGCATTAAGAAATCTAGTACACAATATACACGCATTAAAAACATGTATTAAGTAAAGGAACTTAAATACATTAAAAATGCTAATTACTCCGTCTCCCTCCCTTAACCCTCCCAGAAATCACAGTATTGTGAAGTATATAAAACCCAAGATAATGTATTAGTTCACATTTCCATCTGCTTAAACAACACAAATTTGAACGTCCACATAAAGAAGGCTATAGATGCCTGAATGTGATCGAAAGGATTCTGAGGTTGATAAAATGGCCTAGCTTTTATTGTTTTTGTTTAACCTCAATCGGGGGGGTTTGGATCCCTGGCTGTCAGTTTGTTAGGGTAGGCGAATGGAAAGGGGTAAAAAGATTTTCTCTACTCATGAAATGAGGCATATTTCTATTACTGAGGGAACCCTCTGCATGTGCCGCCCTCCCGTGGTGCCCCCCCTGTTTCTTCTCTCCCTTTTGCCAACGCTTTTCTCTCCCTCCCCCCATTCGAGGGAGCTAATCGTGAAGCGCCGCGATTACCATCGATCCGTCCAAACACAGCCCATTTCCTCCGCTCCTGAGCCCCTGAGTTCCACGCACTGGCAGAGCAGCCACAAGGCCAAGACCACATGTTTTTGTCCTTGGCAAAAGAGCCAGACTTGCTTGTTTGTTTTTATTTTGTTTGTTTGTTTGTTTTCCAGCGCTATCGCACAGATGTGGCAGTATGCAGGGACCTGATAAGTGCACTACTTAAAATACATCAGGAGCAACAAAAATCAAAGAATGTGACAAATGTGACAAAAACAGACGGTTTATCAGTGCTCATCACGGTGGAGTGGCAGGTGGTTAAGTGGAGAATGGAAGAGATGGCAGCAATGGGAGTGGGGGGGGGGGGGCGAACAAACGAAAGTAATTATCAACCCGTACAGGCGTGAGTCCCAGGGGTCAAAGGAGGGGTTGCATGTGTGAGTGTGAAAGAGAGAGAGAGAGAGACAGAGAAGAAAGGCAGCATTATTTCAATTACAGAAGCGTTATCTGCGTGTGGACGAGGAACACCTGCTGTACGCGCACAGACAACAACACATCCACCCAGGCCTGTGACGCAACATTTGGCTCTTTTAAGAGCTTGATGGAACATGTCTACTGACGGGGCCCAGCGGAGCCTTAACGGGTACGACAGAGAGAGAGAGGGGGGGGGGGGGGGGGCATCGAAACGAGCTGCAGCAGACCTCATTATGGAAGTGCACAACAAATATAACACAACATTTAGGAATGTGTAGATACCATTGCATCTTTAGTTGTTTTTTTTGTTTTGTTTTGTTTGTGATGTCTCTGGTTTGTTAGTCTGAGGTTTATTCCTCTCTGCGAGTCCAGGTGTTTTTAATTATTTTAAAAAACCTAAAAATGACAGGAATTTATGCCGGCCTTTTGTGACATGGTGAATTTTTATCATGTTTATCCTGTTGTTACAGAGTTGTGTTTTTTTTTGTCTTGTCTACTTGGGTTTAGCTTAAGTTTTATAACTTTACACATATTACTTTTGTTCATAGAAGATTTGCTCAGTGGAACGCAACCACAGAAAATTTTCTCTAACACTTATCTGTGTCATAAACTTCGAAATTCATTCATTTTTATTTTTTATTTGGATCGTTTAAGATACAAGAAACTAAACTGTTCATCAAGAGAATATTCAGCTCAAGACCTCAAAACTACCAAGGTCGTTTTGATCCAAACATCTCATTTCCAAAATAACATCTCTGTCCTGTTATAAACACCATTTTCTCATTTGTGTAAATCCATTTTCGTTAGGATATTAAATGTGATGACGCCAAGTGGATTTTTGCTGTGGACAGTGATTATCTCTGTGGGTAATTATTGACATGTCAGATGTGAATTTATGTCCTGTCCTTTTAAACAGGACATCACGTCAGCACTTGTGTCCAGGAAGCACGAGGCGCGCTGATGGTTTGTCGGAGCGGCAAGAAAGACACTGATCACCTTCAAATGACATTTAGGCTTATAATCCTGCTCTCCCGCTAATTCTCTTTCGTTTCTTCTTGTCTCTACCTCTCTCCTTGCTGTCAAGCACACACACACACACACACACACACACACACACACACACACACACACACACACACACACACACACACACACACACTGCATCAAGTGATTTCTTTCTCTCTACTCTTCCATATCCGTCGCTCTGTCTCATCGTCTTTCCAGTGGGATTCTTCTGCACAGTGGGACACTGTTGAGCTTTGAAAGCAAATCAGATTTTATTTTTTGAACAGAGGGGAATCCCAATGTCACAAACGACAAAACCTTCACAAGCACAGTTACAGAGACTCCACGCAACATGTCATCACCGCCTTCTCATACCACAAACACACCATCCTCCCTCCGATAGCAGCAGCAGCAGCAGCAGCAGCAGCAGCAGCAGCAGCAGCTTCTGTCTGTAAAGACCCTTGAAGTAGATCAATAATTAGAACAATCCTCATTGCATGTTTTCATTTCTCTTTAAAGACTGGAGCTGATGTGGAGGTGCAGACGGGAGACGGGATGCTCTGCTGCACAATCTGGGACTCCTACTGGCTTTTGGACACATGCACTATAGCAGTTACCATGACAATGGACTAATAACCGTGTGTCACAGAAATGGGTAGAATATGGTTGAAGGGCAACTTTTGTAGTCGGGAATGTTTTCAACAACAAAACAAACAAAAAGTTCAACACTGGAAGAATCTCCTTAGATAAAGCAAATCTTCGGTTCTTTGGCTCTAAAGATATCAGTCTATAAACTCAAGCAGTCAGCAGCAAAACTGGGTTTGAGTTGCAGCTTTGTCTTCCTAGGACCCAAAACAAAAGTCGCTGTGGTCGAAGAACAACCTCAAGAAGTTAACAGCGATTGTTAATGTCGGACTTGAACGACTGTGAAACTGAAAGTGACTTTCCATCAGAGGTCAAAGCTGTAGGGGTTTTAACGATAAAGATTTTTAAATTTCAAAAACACTGTATTTGAATTGATCAACAAGATCAATTCTATATCAAATCAGTAAAACTCACGTAACCTACAAAACAAGCTGTTCAACTTGTTTTGCTTTTTGTTGTAAATCCTGATGGAACATCTTGGTGTTGCACTGCAGAATGGAGCATTGCTACAACTATTTAGATTTTTATTTTTGTCATTAGTTGACCCTCGCTCTTCAGAGGGGTTTACTTTTATCCTGTATGCCTGCAGAAAATCTACTGAACCATATTGTGGGGAAACTGTTCCCAGATCATTTTCCAAAAACTAAGCAATACAGAATAGCTTAGAATGGAAACAGACCCGAAAGAGAATCAGAAGGAATGAAATGGACATCATGCAGGGGTCTGCAAAACAACCGCATCATCCAACATGACTGCTATATCATTGGCTGTCAAAGTGAGTACAAACTGTCCTTACTGTCTGCATAAGCTGACACTTTAATGACCAAAACCTTTTCAAGACTTTTAACATGAATTTTTTTAGGGTCATGTTTTGCTTAAAGAAATGTTTTTGAATTCAACAAATGAACACATCTCTGCTGAAAAAACAAATATGTTTCTGTTTTTCCCCTCCATGCTGCCCTTAAATGCTAAAATTTCTCGTCACTCAATTCTCACTCTAGCCAGTGGCCATCTTGATAGTAAAAACACTTAGCAATACAAAGAGGAGTTCCTGGTGCCAGCGCAATTAACTGAGGCACGCATGAGCTTCTGAATTCATTAACCTCCATATTTGATGGGTTGATGGTAGGGGACAAGGGCAGGGAAGAGGTGGAGGCAGGAAGGAGGGTAGCAATGCATATGAGAGAAATATGATGGAAGGGAGGCAGTCGGAGGAATAAAAGAAAAATTAAGGACATAAAAGACGCATTTATATTATGCATAAAGAGCATAAGGAACATTTTCCTCTCTTTTAGATTTTCCTCTCAGGGTAAGAAAAATCTCAGTCTTGCCACATTCCCTCAGGGCCAAACTCAAAGTGCAGCATTAAGCTAAAGTACTGTTTCGACGCTGCCATTTTTCTGGCGGCGTTTATTTAATGCTCTCTTGGATTTACTGATGAGATATACTTTTAAAAAAAGGTGATAATAATAAATAATAGCAACCTTCACAACTGATGAAAGAGACATCTTAAAGTTGTCAGAAGGTTGAAAGAATTATCTTGCCGTTTTACGATTGAAGGCGGATGGAAGCATCTCTGTCCGTACATCTTATTAGAGGAATAACTAGTACTGAGAACTGAGAACAAAGCATGTTCTCAGTTCTGGGAAACCTTGTAAAACTGGGGCACATCAGGAGGAAAATTATGCTCTGCTCTGTCTTTGTCTGCTTGCGTCTGTGGGAATCCACTGGGAGACCCCGGCTTTGGAATAATGACACTGAATCTAAAACATGGTGGAGAATTCATGGAACGAAGGGACAGGGATTTCCCGTTCAGATAACAGGAAGGCCGACAGAACAGTATGTTTCAGTGCAGCAGAACGTCACAGGCTGACCTGAAAATTTCTATAGGTGCATCTATAAATGTAAGACGGCAGAAATGCGCAGTATTACCGTTTTATTTTTGGGGTCATTTCTAACAGCTAACGTTGTCTTTGTTGAAAACATTTGATAGTAAGTAGTAAGGCTACAGGCATAAAGATAAAAGCTCAGTTTAAATTTATTATACAAAGTGGTACTTTATATAATGAATTTACGCCAGAAAGAAAAAGAAAATATACAAAAGATAATCCGCACTCCACCATATGTCGCCAATCACGCGATCAATCAGAGCAAACTGGGTCTTAACAGCCATTGAACCTTTTACACCAATAAAAGTCACACTGCTACCGCACATATTTCTAGTCATGGACAAATTTGTTTCAAAGAATTGACATAAATTTAATTTTTTATTGCAATAGCTCAATCTTACAGTTGAAAAAGTAGAAAAATACAGCATTTAATTTGAATCAATTTCTTTCAGTCTGTTTCTAGGACTGTCCACGTAGGATTCCTTGACTTTAAGTTTGCCCGGTGCCAAAACGTGTTGAAATACCTTTAGCCATTAGCCACCAGACTGAAAGAGGAGGACTGGGATTTATTTTTGATGCCATGAGGATCATAGGGAAGGTAAAAAATCTCCAAAGCATCAGGCGTCTTCAATCGGCAGTCTCTTTTTCAACACTTAAATCTTCTTAAAAAAAACTTATTATAAGCAATTGTTCACATATCTTCACAGTGTGTGCCAACGAACATGTAAATGCCTCAAAGCGTACGACTGAAATGAACTATAATTCTGCCAAAACGTAGTATGACTTTCTAACATTCTGCATGCAGTAATCAGCCTGATGGTGACTAATGCAGCTCTACATTTACAAGTGTCCTCCATGCAAAGTTTTCTACCTGCTCTGACGTCTAAATATAGAGACTGTAGGAGCGGTGGAAAGCAGTGACTCAAAGCAGTTTGTTGTACAAGTTTGCAGCCGGGCGGCAATATCACTTTGCAGCAATATCAAGTTGCATAATAGCAGAAATGTAATCATAATGTAATGTTTTATTTTTTTTCATTTGTCAAACTCGCCATTTAAACTTAATCTCAAATTAAGCTATTAGTCGTAATTTGCATTTTATTGGCTGTAATGTAATAAGTTTTATGCATGTCTCGTTTCTGCTTGGCATCCGTGACGCTGACAATGCTTAGTCAGTCAGGACTCTAAAGACAAAAGGAGAGCTGGAAGGCCGGAGGTAACGAGTTTAAAAGCAAGGGCATCCAAAGAATAAACCAAAATCAGTGAAAAACTGAAGTTACTTTCTGCGTCGTACTCAAAAGTACAGCGTAAAAAACAGAAAAAAATCTTACTGGAGGAGGATATTTTGTCTCTTTGCACCATTATATCATCCCAGCACGGGTCAAACTGAATTACTATTGGTATAAAAGTTCACAAATAGGAACCAAGCAGAACATTAGAGCTGAGCCACAAGTTTGGAACCTGAAATAGTAAAATAAGCAAACATACATGATAAACAACAAGAACTGATGACTGTCGTAGATGCTGCGCAACTAATCAATAAAACCGACTCCTCTCCTCTCCTCTGCATCTCTGACTGTCTTTCTCGTCTATGAAACATGACCCTACATTAAGACAATCACCTGAAATGCTGATCTTCACTTCAGACATGTGAAAAGCGAGCAGGTTCTCTTGCATGTGGATTGCGTTTTAACGGGTTGGAATCCCAAAGAAAGCCGCTACTTTCCTCGAAGCGTTCGCAATCTTTTCCCCGTTTCTGAAAGATTTGTCAAAGACAGCTCACTCCTTGCATATGGGAAGGTCAAATAACATTGCCAGCAGCATAATTCAAAACCAGGCACCCATAGGCACAAAGTACACCGTTATTGGATTGATCCCTCACGGTCAAATGTGCCACTATCAATATGGGGAATGCAGCAAATGCTTTCGGAAATATTCGCAGCTGATAAACACGTATTTGTGTTTTTAGAAGTGCGACGCTTAACGTTTACTGTAATCCCGTCGACCGTCTCTTTGTATTGGGAGAAGTTTTGTGCTTTGCCCAAAGTTCAAGAGCCGACATGTAAGAGAGGCGGATGGCCACAGAGATACACGTGCATTTCACTTCCCGTCATACAAAAAAGCCTCGTCATCAATAAATCAGTCGAGTATGCATTATACATGGCTGTCTCTGCATCCGAGGGCGCGAGCACACACACACACACACACACACACACACACACACACACACACACACACACACACACACACACACACACA
>CAEGAF010152162.1:0-15237 GCA_903067075.1 Micropoecilia bifurca
TCGGTATCGGGGATTGGAATCGGCGATCGGCCTTCAGGGGTGATCGGTATCGGTATCGGCAGGAAAAAACCTGATCGCCACATCCCTGGTTTTAATACATGTGGTTAAATGTGGAACATAAAACACTTGCAAATTACTATATGTCCTTTGTATACAGTTAAATAGTTCCACAGCTAACCAGGTGATGCTCACATCCAAAGCCTTAAATTAGACACGGTAACATTTTAAGTCCCATCCCTTTCAAGCGGACATGCAATTAACCTACAGTTAATAGAAGAGCCTATTGAGTGTGGGAGGGATGGTCTGGATAAAGAACAGTTTTGCTATACCTGGCTGGAAAAGCTCATCTGAGAACAGAACATAGATGTAAAACAGATAAACGTCAGATCAAGACGTGTGTGTTTGTGTGCTCCTCTCAAATAAAAAGCCAGTGTGATTAGAGAGAAAGACATGGATCCAGATGCAATTTTAAAAGGCTCCAAAGGGATAAGCTTTGAAACAAGACACACGCTTTTCCATTTGCAGAACACGAAGCTCAGCAGGCGGTAAAGACCTCTCAACAAACATGGACAGCTTACGGGAATCTCTCTGGCATAAAAAATTGATCGAGTGTGAGAACCCTAATAAAAGCAGTGACTCGGCTCAGATCCTTTGGCACCAGAAATCTTTGTTGCACTGACAGAAAAATAAATCGTTTTAGCCATGGTGATGTATATTCATTTATATGTACATACATTGACAGTCACAGTAGAGCCAACACGTAAATGCATTGCGTTGGGGTTTTATGTGACAGTCTAACACAGCTTACTGCAGAGTTGAGAAGAGGAACAAAAATGTATACAGTGATTTATAGGTAAACCATATGTTACAGAAATGTAGCATAAACCTGCACCTGACAACACCTTCAGTTGTCATTACAAACACGCCAAATACCTTCAGGCCAAAACAAAAGAGCCACCAAGCTGCCTGTGCTTGTTTCTTCTGTATCCACCCAAAGTCAGACATTGACAGACAGCCAATGAGGCAATGTTATCGCGACTCAGCAGCGAATTGAATTATGTGTATTCGCAAGATACAAGTCGTATCTTGCGGGTAGCGCACATCGAGTACAGTACCGGTTTTATAGGTGACCCGTTGCTGCCTTCTTTCTAAGACTAGCAGTTCTAATCCAAACAAACAGGCTTGGGGTCAAAGAGAAGCGCTGCCAAGTGCAGATGTAGGCTATCGTTTGTGAGCCCTCTTAACTGCACCTTAGAGAGCATGACTTGGCTCCGATAAAGTCGGCCTTGCCGCTCCATGGGCCCTAGAAGGAAAGACAGAGTTGTTGTTGGCTGCAGTCAGGCTGATAGGATGCCTGTGAGTGAACACTGGCCACTTTCAGATAAAGGACACACGGTTCGGTTTGTACTTTAAATCGCTGGCAAACAAGCAAGCAAGCAGCATAAATCAAGGGCTTGGGTTAAACTAGCTCTAGCTATCATTGTTTGAGCTCATAACTCCGTGCACAAACTGAGACCCAGCGAGATAAAGTGGGGCTTTATAAAGCTGGGACACTTCAAAAGAGTTTTCAAATTTTGAAGTGAACACAAAGCAGCTTCCAGTTCCACTTTTACAGCTTCATAGATGGCTGCAGCAGGGCTGGCGTAAAGGTTTTACACCAGCATCCTGCTTTGATTTTGTGCTCAGACTGCTGTGCTTCCTAGAAACCGGTGGCATTTAGGCATCGAAAGGAAAAACAGAGACAAGAAGTCACTTTTATTGCGTCCTAATTAAATAATGAATTATGTCATCACATTGGTTGTAACTGAAAAATGGTGACCACGAAAACAGAGTTATTAAATTTTATTGTTTAATCGAATTCAAGCCAAAGCTGTTTTGAGGTTTACCATAAGAACTGATCTTGTTTGTATAGATCTTTTTGCCTGGTGTGTATTGTAAATGTGTGTTTATAATCAGTAAGGCATGCTAGATAGTGTTCCTGTCCCGTTTGACTGTTAATTTGCAAACCGAGGGGGAAATCCTGGAACGTTTTATTCTTTCCCATTTATTCTTTTCCCGAATAAAATTAAAAATAAAAATCTGGGCGTGTCAATCTGAATTATATTAATATTTACAATCAACAAAATAAACTCTCAGAGTTTGTGAATGGTGCTACTCATGTATGATTTACCATCTTCTGACTGAAATAGTAATCTTATATTTTCAGCTTAACTGCAGAGCTTTGTAATATCGACTGCTCTCTCTCAGAGCGTAGCATCAACCCTGATATCAAAACACATCAATGCATCTTATCACAAACCCTAAAGTACCTAAAGGCCCCCTGTACATTAACAGGACAATACAGCACTTACAGCAAATACAAGCCTATTGCAGTCAAATATTAAATTTGATTGAGTTGACATTCGTGTTTTATTGAATTTGTAGTTATTTTAAAACATGAAATATGGCGTACATCTACATTTTTGGTGTAAGTTTGAACTGGAGCAAAATATCATGCCAGTTCTGTGTTCTGTGAAAACGTTTAGACGGCGCATCTCTGCAAGCAGAAATGACAAATACTTCTTGCACATTTGCTACTTAAATGTTCTCACAAAAATAAGCCTTAAATTATGTCTTTCAGCTGAAGCTTGAAAGATGGAGCCTGACTGAAGAATGTGAGTTGGTACGGGCTTAAAAGTGAAACGTGAGACGACACGAAGTGTCTGGTGCAAAGTGGGGGAGCATGCTGGAAGCCGCTGGCCTTGAATGAGAACAGGTATTGTGCAGCTGATGCCCTTTAGAGAGGCTCACTGACTAGGATTTGAGCTTGAATGCTCTCATTCCTATTGGTTATTCAGTAGCTCACATGGCATAGGAGCTTTATGCTTCATCGAGACCCAGCAGTCAGATTATTAAACTCGGTTTAAAGCGAATATCAAAGCAGCAATCTGGTCGTTTTTACACCACAACCCAGTGAATGCACGTGTGGAAGAGAAAGGGAGCAAACAACAGCTCATTCATATTTTATCACTTCTGCATTTCCTTCAAAATCTCAATGTTTCCTTTATGCCAGTGAGTCACTTGTGGATGTGCGGCCGTTCCTGGGAACCTGCCACACGGATAATATCGTCCCTATTTTCTTTTTTTTGTGTGCTTAATTTCTTTTAGTAACTCCAATTATGTGTTCACGTGGCTGCGTTCTCACATTTTTAATTTTCTCATGGTTATAGATTTCTAAATTATAGCAAAATGTCAACATACTCTGCAAAGGTTGCGAAGAATGTAGAGGGAATGTTAAACTGAGTTAATAAATCAGCATATGAAGTGATAAGGCATGCATACAGAATGAGGGAGATGGGAGATTACAAAATAAATGAATAAAATAAAAAAAAACAGTGGCTATATATCTGGAGTTTAGTGTGATGGACTGCAGACTCATTTATAGTTAAACATGTCCAAGTACAGGTGTTTCAATCCCATTATGGTGTCATCTTTCGGAGACCTCTGACACAAAGTGAAATCACGTTAGTGTTGTGGAGATGAGGGAACACAGCGGACAGGCTGGGGGAAAAGTTTAGATCCCAAGATTTAAACATCTTTCTTTCTTCATTGTTTATTTGCATAGTGTTAAGTACAAAACACTATAACATGTATAGCCTTAGGATAACTAGCAATGCACATCCCCACTTGGACCTTTAACAACGTAAACAGTTTAAAAGACAATAAAAACATCGTAGCAAAATAAAATGTCTTACATAACGTAAATCCCAAAGTTATAACTTAAAGCAGACCACAATGAAACGGGAGTCATCTTGGAACCATTATGGGCTGGCTGCTAGCCATCACTGAACGCCTGTTCTTCAAGAAATTGCTTCAGTCTTAATATAAAAATGGAATCAGTTTCCAGGCCTCTACATGAGTCATCATACATATTAATGACTCATTTAGAAAGAGAAGTCTAACGAGAAGGTACCTTACAGTTCTTGCTGGATGTACCATGAATTACTGAAGTGAAACCACAAGATCACTTACTTTCAAACATTTTAAAATTAATGATGTATATTAAGCGATGTATTCTTAAATGTCATCATATTCAGTTTTTGGAGAACATGGAAATGATGAAATCTAACTGGTGTTATAATTGCTGGATTATATATCATTTTTAAAGATTGTTGATGTTGCTTGAGATCAAGTTGTCTCATGGTAACTTAAATGGGAGCGAAATATATACTACAAAACAGTATATATTGTTTTGCAGTATATATTTGCAGTATATATATAGCAAAAAGGAAAGAAAATATTAAATTAGTCTGAATGCATATTGGTTTGCTTTTGCAAGTCTGCTCACTTTTGTAACAAATCTTTCAAATTTTAGACGAGAATCCAACATTCTCATCTCATCCATTGACATTGTTGCACTTCACAAAACTGGCCTTCATAGGAGCATGCCAAGAAAAAAGCCATTGTTAATATAACCCCAAAAAAGTCCTGCTTTTAGTTTCACATAAGCATTGAGGACACAACAAGCACGTGGAGGAATGTGATCTGATCAGACAAGACCAGAAATCGCGACCAACACCGAACATCGGCCTGAACGTACCACCTCTACGATGAAGCATGGTGGTGGCGCGAGAAAGCTTCTGGTTTGTCACATAAAATGGTGCTAGAATTGAAGCTGGTGGTTGTAAAGTAATAAAATGCGAGAAGTTTCAAAGATGATGTGGACTCCTAAGAGGCGATGTGTCGTTTGAAAGCAATGTCCAAAATAAAACACTGAGATTCATTCAGACAGCGTGGCTCGCGTTTGATTTTGATATTAAAGAAAGCGGAGATAGTAACAGATTTAATTGTATCCTTGGTTAAAATTCGTAATTCCAAACAGTGTTATAAATTCTAAGTTGGCATAAAAGACAGCAGCTATGTTCTATTTATAGGCCTGATAAGGGTTTTATGGCGGTGTGAATGCTGCTAAATAAAGATTATTGGAGCCTTTCCTTCAGTGGGTAGGTTTTTTTTTCCCCCAATCGTAATAGTAAAGTTTAGCTCTATAATTACGAGCGGTGACAGGAAGCTGCATCCAACATACTGTCCTGGCCCAGCTGTGGGTGTCACGTCACGGAAGAATCTAAATGTTTTGTTTAGTTATTGTGTGCCAGAACAAAAGGTTCAAGTAGACACCACCCAGACAAACCAGCATTCTATCTTACCATGTTGACAGTACATTGAGGAACACCTGTGTATTATATTTATATATATATAAAAATCAATAGATAACTTTGTGTAAGTGGGTATTTAAATCCCCATTAAATACCCAAACAGCAGATCTGAACTTCCTGCAGATTAGATCTCCGCCTCTGTTGCACATATTTAAAGGAGCTTAAGGCGTTCCTAGCAGAGTTGTGATGACGCATCTCTGATTGCTGCCCCATCAACATCAGGGGAGAGAGTGTGTTTAGCCACCAACAGCAGAGCTTGCCGCGTTTCCCTTTAAGCATCGGGGCGCACACATGGCGCAGGACGGGGCGGCGATTTCCGTAAAGGAGCGACCCACCGCAGGTAAAGTCTGTCTATTTGAGGTTAACTTATCACAACAGTAACCATATCAACAGCCGCCACCCCTAAGCTTATTAGCAGCGATTAAGAAGCTTAACTGGACTCATGTCTCGCGTGAAGAGATGAAACGAAAAAGCTTGGTTGCAAAAAAAAATAATTAAAAAATGGTTTGTGGCCAATGGGTGAGTCACAAAATATAAACTTTATGTTTTCTCTACTAAGAAACTGAAAGTTAGACGTGCGCATTATTTGAACAACAGGTCAAATGGATGAGTGAATGAATGAATAGAGTCAAATGAATGAGTGAAACAGAGCAGGAAGCCTTTTTCCTGTGACTTTACAACCTGAAAGACACATTCTGTGATCCTATAGGTGAGGCGTTGGGGCTTTAGGGCAGATTTATGTTCCTCCCATAAAATCAGCACCCAGCAACCTTCAGCACAGTTACAATAACAAATCCCACCTCCACCACCAGGCCTTTTCTGATATTCTAAAATAAACCTGCAGGCTCTGCTCTCACACAGCAAACAATAGCCGAAAGCATGCAGTTAACTCTGTGTTCGTGCCTACCGAGGCTCGCGCGTCTGCCGGACACTAACGCCGGCCAGGGTCAAGCACAAAGGCAAATGTTAAGGGTGGAGTTAAAGCTTAAACCCTTAAATCCACCACGGTGCTATCACACCATTTAAGTAAGAGGAGAGGCAGCTGTTGCCCAGGCTGTTTTGGATCCTGCATGCTAAACTTTAACACCTCTACATGTTTTACAGCGGCCTGCCTTCTCGGTTTGTGTTCGCCTGCTCCAGCAGCCCACGGAGCATGAAAAACACAATCGAGATGGAAGCGCAACAGACGTCTTCATCTGTCACAACAGACCGTCAGAGCTGCATATGAAATGCTCCGCGTTGAAGTCCGTGGAGGACCTTGGCGATGGGTTTTTTAATGAAAAAAGGGATTAGAGAGGAAGAGGAGGGGATAATGGTATAAGGAGTGGTTCAGCTGGAACGGGCTGTTAAAAGGATGACCCGGGTTACCGTGTCAGGCCCTCCGCATGAGGAAGCGCAAGGTCAGTAAGGAATAACACACTCCAGATTAGCTGCTTCACGTTAGGAAGTGGAGCAGACTGAGCTGGGAACTGCACTGACTCTGGAGGAGCAGGAGAGATCCTTAGCTCAGGTGGGGAAAAGTTGATGACAGAGAAAGTCATACACTCCACAAATGCCATTTATGGTTGAGTCTTTCCACAAAAGACTCTTCCAGAAAGGGCAGGTGAATCTTTTCACCTATATGCAAAAATCAAGAGGGACTAGAAAGCTGTCCAAAGTCAATGGGAAGATAAGTAGGGCTTAAATAAGGCGTCAGTCATGGAAGAAAAGCTGTTTGATGCTGCAAAAAAAACCTTCACTTTGCTGGAGGACAATGACATTAAATACACAGTGAGAGCTACAAAACACTCAGAATAAATTATTGTTGGTGTGTCAAAGCAGCCCCTTCAAAGTCCAGACCAAAATTCAATCGGGAAAACTGCGAAAAACCTCAAAACTAATGTTCATAGATGATCTCCATCCAATCAGACTGAGCTTGACAGGAAAACCTTCAGTCTCTAGATACAAAATGCTGCCTTCTGTAAGATATTTTGCTCTCTGAGTTTGAAGGCAAACACATGCCATAATTTTCATATTTTAGTCTATAAAACGTGACATTATTATTATTACTTTTTTTGCTTACTTCTCGTTGATCTCTTAAGATCCAAGGCAAACCCACTAAAGTCTGTTACTCTAGCATGAGGAGGGGGGTGAGGGGTGTGTTACTGAGCTCCGACGTGTAGGTATGGGCGTCTTACACATCATTTAGTATAAATACAATGATAAATAATGCCTGAATATCCCTTTAATCGTTGCAGTGAAATCGTGAACCTACCTGTAGCTCACACCACGCCACCTCCACCGTTGTCTCCGTGTCCAAACCTTTATACACCGTCTTGAACGAACCCCTTCCGATCTCTATGTTGAACTTCAGATACCGTCCGTCGGGCGACGTCGCCACCGCTTTGGTCTCCACGTCCTCCTTCTCCTCCTGCTCCCACTGGGTGTCGAAGGTGATGCGGGACGGGACCTTGCTTCGTCTGCGCTGAAGCTCGCTGTCGGAGTCCGAGCTGGCGTCGCGAGCTTCGGACCTGCGCTCCGAGGGCCAGTTTCCTCCCGCCTCGCCGGGCGCGTCGCTGCCGACGCCGGCGTCCTGGCTGGAGACGGGCGACAGCTGCTGCTGCGGGGACTCGTCCGCTTTTTCCTCCTCCACTCTGGACTCTGCGAGCGACAGGATGTTCTCGGCCGACCAGGACAGAGCTTTGGAGAGGGCGCTGCTGTACAGGGGAGAATCGATGTCCATGGTGATTTTCTGGAGGCAGTAGGAGTTCCTCCGCGCGTTCAAGCCGTGCGTCCTGAGCACGTTGCGGGACAGGCAGTCGTCCGTCATGTCCACGGAGAGGCCTGGGAAGCCGCGTGCCGGGATCTCGACCTGCGCGTGAGACATCGCGGCCGCTTCAACGCCGTCCAGATGGAGAGCCTAAAAGTGGACATGACATTTGGCACATTTGGACAAAGCGGAATTAGCGCGTTCGGGTTTCAGGTCACATTTCGGAGGCAAAAAATGTTAAACATGAATGACTAATTGAAAGCAACGCAAATATAACTTCACTAAAAAAAAACTAAGAAAAAGAGAGAAGCATATGCGCAAATGTATGTTTTGTACTTACTCGTGTCTCTAAAGACGTCTTCCATAAAAGCGACGCGCAAATTTAACGCACGGTTATTAAAGTCTCCATTAGTTTTCTTCTTCTTTCTCTCTTTTTCCAGCCTCTTGTCTTTCCAAAGACCTGAAGATATAACCTCCTGTGAAAGGACGCAGCAGCCAATATCAACAGAGCTCCAGTGGGCTGTGCGCCCTGGTCGCTCCAGCTCCGCCCACCGCTGCGCCTGACGCGCAGACATCCGTCAGTCCAGAGGGAGAGTCAGCGCACTGTGGCCTTAAAACACGTATTCAATATATTCAGAAAATAATAAAGCTGATAAAAGGGAATATGATAATATGAAGGAAAGATATAAGAAATAGGAATGAAGCAAAAAGTAATATGTTCTGATCTTAAATTAGATCAAAAATGGAGAAAATAAAAGTTAAACTTAGTTAATAGCTAATAATAAAAAAATATATATATTTTAAGATGTCTAAATCTGACTTAAAATCAAAATGGAAAGGGGATTTTGTTAGCAGGTGCCACAAACATCGCGTGGCTTTAATGCTTCTGGGTTAAATTCGCATCCAATTTCCACTGATTACGATGAGTCATTTTACTTCTACTTTAAATCTGCCCTCATTTTTATTAGCCTGAATGCGAGAGATGAGCAGCACTCGGTGCCAGATGGGAGAGCGGCGTGTCTGGCCTGCAGGGGGAGCCAGAGCGGCCTCTGGAACCTGAACCCTCCACCACAAGGCCACACTGGACTCCACCCTGTGCCACAAGTGCCCATGCAGGGTCTCATCAGCAAATATATGGATATACACACATATACACGACTCCTTGGAGCTGTATCATCCTCACAGCACATCATGTGAGTGGACCTTTCAGGGCGCTGCAGCCAGAGAGCTCCATCACAAAGGTTTCACTCTGCACGTCCCACAGAGCCCAGCTCTGCCTGTGGCATTTACAGAACTGTGCAGGGGGTTAGACCCTGCACAGTTCTGTTTCTACTTTCTTTCAGATAGGCACTTTCTTGTTTCCAGTTTTGGATGCAGTCAGACTTTGCATCCAAACTTGGTTTTTGCGAGACACTACAAAGTGTCTTTGCAAGAACTGCATCTCTGAAGCATTTGAAATGACTCAAATTTTGAAACACACACACACACACACAAAGAGAATGAAGCAAATTTAACAAATTCCTAATTTATTTTTTTCTGCAGGATATGAAAAAGTACAGAGGGAAAGATAACAGAAGCATTACAGAAGCTACAGTACAACAACAGGATGACCGAAACCTGTACACAAAGTCCAATATTATCACGCTCTTTCAGAATGAATGAAGATTGCCTCGAGTCTCTGCGGTGTTCCTCCTCTGGAAGCATTTATTTAGAAATAAAAATAAAAAAAAAAACTCCCTCAGATCTTGTGTTCTGGGATTTCTTTGGGAATTCTGGCTGGGCACCAAGGAACGACGGCCAAGCCAAGGTACAGCGCTAATCATACACAGTAACCTCCTTGATAGAGCAAATGGAGATAGAACTAGTTGCATTTAAAATCTAAATGAAGAAGTTGAGTGACAGCTAATGGGGAAATGTTCCCCTGAAATATTCAGACATGATAGTGTTTAGTCCCCTGATACTCATTGCATGTTTAAATGGCAACAAATGTCACCAATGATAATTTTATAAACACAGTGTCACCTCAGATACTCTTTTTTTTTTTGTTTCCTCTCGCAAACAATAATGGTTCTCTTCCAGAAAGAGAAGGTCGTGAACCCAAAAAGGCAACTACAAAAAACATTTAAGGGACCAGCATCCACCTCTGCATCGAGGTGCGACCCTTCTAAAGATCCGCCTCGTTTCCCGGTCGGAGTGTACAAGTGTGATTCCAGCGCCGCCTTAGAAGAATTTGACACCTTTTCCGTCATCCATAGAGATGATCTCCGCTTTTCCTTCTGTCTGTAAAGCCTGCAGGGAGCGCTGCAGCATCCAGTCCTCTAAACCGTGGAACTCTGCGTTCAAAACAAAACAAAACAAAAAATAACGATCAATTGACTGCATTATTGGAGCGCAACTGCTCTGTAACTATCATCATTGGATGCCTTATTTTATCTATTTATTCATCTTGTCTGTCTATGTTTGTCTCAGTTTTTAAACTCAGCAATTCAATTTAACAGGAGAAACTAATATTCACTCAAAATCAATACAATAGACGAGGCTCAGCACTGACATCACCGATCCCCTTGTGACGACTGTGATATAGTTTTGGTTCGTGTTTAAAAGCAGCTTTCCATGCGTTACCAGTTCCTAACTACGAGTTTATTTCTCCTCGAAGCTACCGAAATTGTATTTAGTTTAATTGCACATAATTCTCCAGATATTGTTCTGATCCCTGTTAGAGTCGTGAAATACCAGACATTAGGATCGTACCTTCACCGTCTGTGTCATCACCATTGGAGAGCTCATAAAGTGTAAACACAGAGTTGTTCATGCCATTTTTGGACACCTGAGGAAATAGAGAAAATTAAAACACTGTTAATCCTTAAATTTGCTCTTTAAAAAAACAAGAATAGGCACATTTTAAATTTGGATACTTTTCTACTAAAAATACTTTCTCCTACGTGTCTCTGCATTTGAGTCAGAGCTACTTTGCATTTTCATATTTTCCAACTTGCGCGGGATTTTGTGGAAAATCTGATGGAAAATCTTAATTATCGTCATTATTTTTTACTTTTTCATACAAAAGAACTTTGCAACTCAACTTTTAACAAAATGTGCTACAACAATAGCATTAAAAGCACAGAGAGAAAAGAGAGAATACGATAAAACCAGCTGCAAAGAGACATTTAAATGATACAAAAATTGAAAGACATTTAGAAATTGTGTTACTTCTTACTGAAACCTGTATTCCCAGATCCATTTCACACAAGTTTTAACACCATTGCTAAGAGACCAGTTTTAAATGTAGTTTCACCACATTATCAGTGTGAAATGTCTGATCTTTCTGTTGGTTTCTGCCGATACAATTACACAAAATCTCAAAAAAAGAAAATTGGTTCTCTTTTAAGCACAATGGACACTGAGACATCAAGTATCTCATCGTAGCTCAGCCAACTTAAAAGAGAGCGAACATCAACACTGATATTACTGGGGGCCACTACAAAAAAAATACATCTGCTGTTTATGTCATCTAAAAACTCACAGGGTGTGACATAGCACTTTTGTTGTTAGAAATATATACAATTGCATAACCCAGGGTGCCAAAATAATGATGTTGATTTATTAACACTGGGTTTGTTTATATGCACACGGCCCTCAGACGCTACTGAGTATAAAGGGCAAGTTTGACACACACTGGGCAGCTCTTTTTGCTTCCTGGTTCGAGCACCTTTGGAAAAAGGGGAGCTGGTGGCATTGATGATGCATAAAGAAAATATTCTAGAACTAAAAAAAGAAGTATTTGTGATGTGAACAAAAAAAATCTTAATCATAAACAGTTTCAAAACCTTGCTTACTTTAAAAGATAGCATTTACCCTGTGCGATTCAATGGAAAACACATTATAAAGATGTAATAACCTGGTTCAATCTGAAGGAGGAAAAAAAACAGCCAGCAGAATGATGCCGCCATCATCATGTGCCACTGTGGAAAATGGTGCTCAAGGTCAAAGTTATGGTTTGATCAGACCATATTCTCCAACATATTTTAGGATATTGTGGCCAGACCTGGATTATGTTTTACAGTCTAAATTCTAAATCCAGAAAAAAGGGAAATACACGAGTCGGACGCAAACAACAGCTGTCAAAATATTTGAAAAACATTCTAGATTTATAAATATTTTTTAAAATGTTAATTAATTGTCAGTTAATTAATATAATTGTACTGGTTTTAATACTTTGACAGAAAATGCTGGCACATTAACTAATGTGTGCACACATTAACTACAATCTTAATATATTGCCCAAGTTTAAAGAGAAAGTGACACACAATTCATTTAAGCCAGAAAATAATTGCTTTAACTATTTTTTTTGTAGTACTAATACATTCTTGTTTCAATATGTGTGATGCCCAGTGATTTTTATAGCTGCCAACTCAGAGTTTAAGGTCAGCTAGTGCATAAAAGTGTGTGTCAGTTTGTTTCAGTTAAGCAGTTCCCTTTGCAGAGGTTAAACATCTAATATTTCCAGTTTTGCCACAGAAAGACAAACGGTGTGGATTCTGACTCTTAAAGAGACAAGACGGAGAGGAGACTCTCACGCTTCCTCCATATCTTTGTTTGGTTTCAACAAGTTATGAATTTGCACAGATTCATCCTTATCACGAAGATAACATGAAGATTTACAATGGCAATAAGTGAACGACTATCAAACAAAACCACTCGGTTTCTGGAAATAACTGCTTCACTTTAGACTGGCAGTATTCAATGATACTGGTGTTTGAAGTTCTCAAATAATGTCGATTTCAGCAGCACAATTTTAATTGGGGGCTTTTGGAAAGACTTTGAATGAGGTTGGTATACAGAATGTAATCGTTCCATCGATCAGTTCCTTTAGTTTCCTTGTTCTGATGCCACAGTTAGTGTTCTCCTCATGTCTTTAAACTTTGTTATTGAGAAATGAGAATTTATTTTAGCATTCTAGGTAGCTTTTATTAATAGTTTCTTAGGATTTCAGAAGATTTCCCAAATTTCTTTGTGCTTTTTCAATCATTTCCTGTCCAGTACTCGTCACTTTCAGACAAAATGTTTTTTTGCCGGCATAAAAAAAGCTTTTAAATTAAAAAATGAACACCGCACACAATCTAATGAGAGATATATCAAGTGCATAATCTATTAGCGTATTATTAGAGTCCTGTCACAGAGTTGTTTTTTTTTAGATCACTTTAGTCGAATAGAAATAATTATATATATCAGTATTTTACACATAACTAGGTGGTTCCTAAAGAATTGTTGAATACCTGGCAGGCGGCAAATAATCAGCAGGAAGAGAATTACTTAGATCCTGTTCCAAGTGTGGATTATTTTTAAATGGTCCGCATATTTTTTATGTCAGAAATTAAATAACTTTCTAGGCTGATCATGCAGCAGATAACATAGAAGACTGGAAAAACACAGAATATTTCCATACTCACCCAGAGCTGGAAAATAATTATAAATTAAAAATATATATATTATATTATATAATTTCCACCAGATACAGGTTATATTATGTGTTGATTTTTTATTTTTTTTATTTTACATCACTGAATATTCTTAAGTAATCTTATCTCCTGTTTTTCCTGCTTCTTCAAGCAGGGCTCATATAAATCTTTAACTACAAACTATGAAACGTCATTTTATGTCACTCCGATTTTTGAGCACAAATTATGACTAACCCCTGCTTGGAGAGTTTCTGTGTTGTATCTGCAGGTCTTTTAATAAAAGAAAACATTGCTTTTATGGCATTTAAGCTAAGCAGATCGGTTTTAAAGTCTATAATGCCTGGAGTAGTAAATTGAGGAATTAAATATCCCAGCTTAACTAGATTCTTTAAAGATTAGCCTAAGAACTTTGTTACCTTAATCAAAGCACATTTAGACTCATTTTAAGAACCTAGAGTCCAGCTTAGCCTGAGTTTTAATCTGTTTAGACATGAAACAGATCATAAAGTTCACTTTTGTATATTTTTTTAATGAGTGCCCATTCAGTCAATAGCTCAAAAACTAAAATAGCGGGAGGAAACATAATAAAAATAAAAAAAGATATCATGTGGAAAATCAAAGATAAAGCATATCAATTTCATATAAATCATGATGTTGACTTTCTTCAGCATTATTAGACTTTGTCCTTTCATAGATGGAGAAAAAGTAATGCCTTGCTCCCACTCAATGGCAAAATGACAAATGTTTCCTTTCCAGACATTTTAATGCCGCAAAGAAAATTTGTGGTATGAATGAGTTTTATATATGATTCATCTGCAATTCTCTTTTCTTGGCACGAGCAGCAAAGAGTCAGACTGCTGGACTAAAAATGAATTTTAAAAAAGTATCCAAACTCCAAATAATTCAGTTTGGAAATAATTCAATTGCACGTCTTTTGAACATTATGGAGGGAATAAGATTACAGCAGAACAACTGGCTAAATCAAATATGTCCATAATCTATGGTTAAGAATAATGTTGTTAAGATCAGGCTGGTTTTAGAGCTTTGATAATCTCAGAGGTTTCCATGACACAATGAACATGTGATTGGAGAAACATTCTTCTCTTGGTGCTATAAATAACAGGTTCTCTCACTTTATCAGCCCCACAGACAAGACAACAGAGGACAGCTTGTAACTCACCCACTGGTATATTAACTTCCCCCATTCCTCTGGTCGTCTCCACATGACTAAACACCGCGACTTATTTTTGTCCAACCATTCCAGGTTGCCTGAAGAAGTCGCAGACAACAGGCGTGTTTATCGCTGCTGGAACATCAACGCGGCAAGAACGTGAAGACAGATGACGATTTACCTTTTTTCCTCAACTCTTCAAACACAACTTGAATTGCTTCCACTGAGAGTTTTCCTGGACTTGGATTAAGGATGAACCAACCCAACATTCAGAAAGGCAGATGTAAATCAAAGATTATAAACCTCAAAAGAGAAGAAAAAAAACCAACAAAAAAAAAAAACAATTCATCTGGTAGGCTTACGTTTCAACATAAACATAAACAACAAAACTGCTCTAAATTCGAATTAACAGCAAGATCGAAATGTATTCATGGACATGTTTGAGGCAGTTTTCATCTTTTTTTCCCATCTGTGAGTTTAAGAAAATTGCTAATAAAGTCAGACTGTCATACTTGGAAAGAAATGACAGGTTGCACTTATCATAGCCATTCTACATTGCGAATATATATATATATATATATATATATATATATATATATATATATATATATATATATATATATCTGAGTTGCGCAGCGAGAGAGTTGACAGATCAAAATCTGC
>CAEGAF010152169.1:0-32533 GCA_903067075.1 Micropoecilia bifurca
CCAGCGCGCCCCCACTCCTCCCCCCCCCCGCGCCGGCCCCCCCCCGCCCCCCCCGGACCAGGAGAAAAAGTTTGGCAACCACTGATCTAATGGATTCAGCTTTGTTTATGTGAACAATGGGAGTGTCAGGATATTGTGTCTCATTAAAACGGCCAATTGGAATAGGCCCTTATGGGTGTAAAGCAGAAGGTTGGAACATTAGTAAACAACTTCTTTACTAATGTTCTTGTAGGGTATAATAGGATGTAAAATATGGAACAAAATGACCAGAATAGTTCAATCGCTCCATTACTCCTCTGCTCAGTGTTAAAGGAACAGCAGGTTTGGTTAATGGCCGAGTTGTCTGGAAAATTAAGGGATTTGATGTTAATATTTCCAGACCTGGTCTTCCTTTCCTTCCTGCTTTGTGTCCTTCATTTCTTGCATTCTTGCCCATCCCCCCCTTTCCTTTCTTCCTGTTTCTTTTGTTTTAAAGAGGTGTCGTTATATATTTTCCATTCACATAGAGCCATTTTATAGCACAATCAAGTAACTATTTCCTATTTTCAATTGGTATGAAAATATGATGTAAAAGAAAACTTTGACTTTGCAATTTAATGTCTTGAAATTAGGTCCCTGTCTCTTTAAGAACTCCTGCTCTTCAGAAAGCTTCGCCTTCAGGAAGTCATCACAATATGGCTCCTCTGTTAACCCTTTAGCAATGTTCTTACCAGCGTTGCACTGAGAAGTAGCTCATATATCGAGCGCAACAGATGCTCAGTTCCACCAGATGTTTGCTGATTGCTGCTGGCTAGTCTGAAGGAGCTGAGACGGGGAGTCGTAGGCCAGGGCTGCTCTGTGAGGCTTTAAACTTGGAAACCAAAACTCAGAGAAGGAGCTGCACCTAGAAGGCGGGGCTAGGTCCATAAAGGCATTTTGTACAGCTGAATGGTTGCCAGGGGAGATAAAAGAATTTCTTAAATATACATGGAAGAATCAAGGCAACACTCCAGGTGCGTTTTTGATGAGGGAGTAACATTACAGAATGTAAAGCTCAAAAATTTTACATCATGTTAAAGGATGTTGCTCCTGGGGATGGATGACTGGATAGCTGCTTTTAAACTGCAATGCCCTTTCATCTCCTGTCTCTGCTTTTCCAGGTGCCATCAATAAACATTCAGGAACTCAGAAATATCAGCCAACACTTGATAGTGAGCTGTAGTATTTTATAAAACCATAAAGGACAGAATCTGAAAAAGTCTGGAATTTGAATATGGAAACTTAGGAGCCCTGTATTAAAACTAGAAACATTAAGCAACATGTTGTGTTGTACATTTTGGTAGTTTATGTTTATGTTGTTCTGACTTTGTTCAAGAAGTTCTGCTTAAAAATCACAATATTGATGAGATGGTTTTCAGAGGTCATGTCAGTGCTTACTCTGGTGTTCTGCGTTTTGTTTTCTTTTTGGACTCCATTTTTCCAAGCGCAAACATCAAAAACTGAAGCACAGTAGTAATTCTGACTTTGTTTTGACACTCCTTGCTTTCCATCATTCTCCACCTTCTCTCTTGCTTCCTGCCCAGCTCCTTGTCTTGATCTATTCATCTCTCGTCGGTAAGTTTGTGTTTTATCACTGTTAAAGTCCTTTTCACCGCCACGCTGCTCCTGAATTCCTGTCTGCATTTTGGTTCTGTTCCAACCACACTGCAGAACCTTCCCCCTCTCTCAAATAATCTAAAAGGGGTTACCCATACATCATATTTACTTTTTAGATATCTTATAGCTACTATCCATATTGACTACTTGTGAAACTAGTTTGAGGTAAAGCAAACAGACACACACGGGTCTGTACACAAACACACACAGAAAGCTTAAGGAGACAGCACTTCTCTTTATAGTCCCTGCTGTCAGAAGAGGTTTTGTGGGAATGCTGGAAACTTTAAGTTGATCCAAGAAACACAAGTTTAATCTGCTGGTGTTGAACACACAATTGCAGAATGTTTTCAGTACATCCTGGAAACATTTTTCAAAGGCTTGTTGACATTCAGACATTCAGAACATCTGCATTTTTTCGTTTTCTTCTTTTTTTATGTTGAATCCAGCTTGTTGGCTTTATGTGAAAGAGATTAGTGGAGTCTGTTGATTCATAGAGCTGATACTAGTGATTCTGCATCGAAAATCCAATCAATCAATCAATTTATGAAACGTAACAGCAAGCTGTAAAGTCCCAAATCTACATTTGTAGGTCAATGTTTTCAAAAGTATTCATTTCCCCAAGCCTTTTCACACTTGGTCATATTGAAAAAAAAACCCCACAAAATTAATTTATTTCAAGGCATTTTATGTGACCTACCAACACATAATGAACCTTTTTTTTTAGAATTTTTTTTTAGCAAATTAAAATTTCAAAAGTCTGTTGTGCATTTGGGTTTCTCTCCCCAATTGCACATCAATAAAATTTGGTGTGCCTCAGTTTTATTGGGCACAAATTTGCCTGGAGATAGGACCTAACGTGTGTAATGTGATTTCAGTATAAAATCAGCTGTTCTGCTGAAACAGAACCTTCTCCAGCACATAAAATGTCATAAAGATTCCTCTTGATCCATGGCTCTACAAATTACTCATTCTGAAGTGCTGAGTTCAAATATGAACCTGCTTCAGATTTTTACTTCTAAAACAAGAATAATAATATTTGTAATTTACATGTTCCAATCATACTCTACTTTTTCTAGGTTTTACTTCCGGTAAGATAAGTTAAAGTTCACCATTGCGGCGTCACAACATGTGAAAATAAAGGTTGAGAGAGCAGGAGTACTCGTATTCAGTCTGGGTGGTGTTTGAACTGAGGTTGTGGGGCTGCTGGGGTGGTTGGGATGTAATGCTACTCATGGAAACAACAGTGTTAAAAGATAGTCTCAAAAGGATGATATGAACAATGGACGGGTTGAGAGTGACACCCAAGTTTTATCCCAGCTGCATCTGCTGGAGAGATTTACAATATTATACGGATTACTCTACCAATAGTTGGCTGGCTGTTATATAACGTCGCTGTTGTGTAAATCTGCTGTGTGAATGCAAGCTGGGGGGGAAATGTCTGGGAAGATTCTAGGAACTCCTCGGTCCCCATAAAGCCTCAGAAAGCACATAAAACTGTGTTCTCCGGAAGTGCTTAGCATGCAGCATGTGTTTCTGCAGGGAGATGAGATTTTCCTAAAAGATTAATGTCATGACAGTAGCATGGATCAAAAGCAATAAGTTCTGTGTGATATGCTTTTTGGAGTAGCCAGTGAAAAGCCCCTGAATGCACAAAATCCAGTTCTTTCTGAAGAGTGGTGTGAATTTCTGTTTGATTAAGAATGACTCCAAACCAGGCCAATACTTTGCTCCCTCCAAACCGCCCGTGACATTATCTGATATAAAAAATGATCGATATCATAAAACACCAAGAAGATGCTGCTGAACTTGTCCTCTTCAAAATCTATAAAATTTATGTCCGTTAATTAGCCTGGTGTTTGTTAATGATCAACTTTTACCCGTGTAATAATAATAATAGATATAGATAATAGAATTGGAACCACTTTCTTCAGGGGAACGGTTCCAATAAAAACTGCTTAAAGCCATGCTTTTATTTCCATGGGAAAAACGATATTCTCAGCTCTGCACATTAGTTTTTGCATAATGTGAAGAAGCAAAATAAGAGCCGAGTACAGGCTAACATGTTTTTTAAGCAATGACCCCTCATGCTTTACATCTCTGTTTGTCTGTCTAGTCATGTTTTTCTTCTTTAAAAAGATGGGAGTTTATTTTGAAAGCATTTTCTTTTGGTGTTTGGCCAAGCATCAGTAGAGTTTTGTTCTCGTAGGGCTTGTAGTTCATCTGTTTTTCCATTTATCCCATTAAGTCCTTTGTGTGCTGGCAGAAAACATGTCTGCAGCAGTTAATTGACAGACTACACCCAGGACAGGTCACTGGTCCATCAGAGGACAGGAAAGATATGTGTTGGATGGAGAGCCATGCAGAGCCATGCTCATATAGAAGAGAAATTCAGAAAATCCAGCAGCAATAGCTGTGTTTCCACTGACCATATAATTGTGGAAATTGAAATAATAGATAACAATGGAACAAATTCAGAAAAAAAATCACGGTTTTTGATAAAACGTTTTTGGTTTTGTTTTCATCTTGAGGTTGTTTTTTGGCTGTATCAAAATTAGCAGCATTCTAGCGCCACCATATTTCATCAGGGATATTTCATGCAGTGTTGGTTTTCTACCAGCCTGTGTTTTTCATGTGGATGTCCACTTTTGGCTTCAAACAAATCTCCAAAGTATGTCACCTGGTAGTCTGGTGCAGTCTGTATCTTATTGGGGAACCACAATTAGTGAGGTTCTCTTCCACACTGAACTGCATCAGACAAACCAAACCCTTTGAAAAACCCATTTACCCCTTTGGCAGAGGTGGCACTGCATCAAGAAACCCTGAAGGAAATGACATGTAACTCCTTACTTCACAAAACGAAAACAAAATTGAGTAGGTTGTACGATTTCTCTTTTGTCTTTGGCAAAAGACCTCGAGCCATTTCTCTCGCTAGCGGTTTGTTTTGGTTGTGTTTACCCAGAATGCCCCATGCTGTAGTCCACTTTCTGCTTTTGGAGAGAGTGGACTACACTCTTTTGGAGAGAGTGTAGTCTCTCTGCTACACATATGTGAACTGCTTGGCGTTCACATATGTTTTCAAATCCCGCCAGAGTTCATTTCAAGCAAATTAAGACCGTAGTTTTTTAGGATCAGACTTTGGTTTTCTGGTCCGCATCTGAGTTTGATTGTGCATTCGCAGCTCTTCAAACAGACTGGACCTTCTTGGCAAGCAAACTAGTGATTTAGACCAAGGTGTGTATTCATACCTCGGATTAAACAAGGTGTGAATGCACCTTAAGAGTCCGATTCAAATTCCAAAGTTTTACTTGATTCTTGGCTGAGCTAGAGTGGACTGACGTGGATCTAATGGAGTGATACATCCAGAAACCCAAACAATGTAGCTTCACGTTTAACGTCGGTGTTGTTCAGTTGGAGAAAACAGCACCAAACTTAACAACTGTCTCTTATGAAACTGCAGACCAGTCATACCAGCCAAGCACAGTATTTTATTCCAATGTTTGGAAAATGTTCAGTTTGAATTGGTTTAAATGGGTAATGTCAGCAAAAGAACACATCTTATTGTTCACTAGCTTGTTAACTCCCTCGACTCTAAAGATTTATTGACCTCACAACAAGCTTGTGGTGAGATGACATCTTTCTGCTGTGAAAGAGTCGATGCTGCTACTGCTACTGATAAGAAGATGGTAATCTAACTTGTTGAGTTTTTCTGGGAGTTTCTCTGGGAGAATTTACCAAATTTATTTAATGTGGCGGCTGATTTTCTGAAGCTTTCTAAATGAAGTTTATGTCTGGGATAATTGCTGGCAGATATAAAACAGTTCAACTCTCCAATCTAATTGTTTTAGATTAACATATTTAACTCTGGTGTGCTTTTGTAATTATTATAATCAAGTCTTTGGTTGTAAAAGTACTGAAAGGTCTCACTTTTGTGCTCTATATCTAGATATTCACTGAAGTGTCCGGGGTGTGGTGGAGGCTGAACCACTTCTCCTGTGGCTCCAGTTCTACCTAAGGCCCCTGCTGGGGTTTTGTTTTAGAATCTCCATGAATCTTCACATTGTGTTTTTATTGACTTCCCTCATTCTACCACATGCTCAATATGTCATAAAACAGTTTTATGTTTTTGAAGACTTCTTGATAACTTTCCATGGTTTTGAAAATTATAGTTTTTACTTCCTTGGCAACTGTTTTGTGTCTTTTGGAGTTTTGGTTTTGGTTTTTGATAATGACATCTCTGATGCCGTCGGACAACTTCCTAGCCTTCGCAGGGTGAGAAAGAGACCTCATTCAGTTGACCCAAAAAGAAAAAAAACACCGTTTATTGATTAATTTAGATCATTTAAATACTAAAAACCTGTTCAGTATATGCATGGTGTGTTTAAATTGTTTTGTATGATTTAGATTCCTCAGGAGGCAGCAAATGTAATCTCCAGGTAGATCCTGGCAGTCCAGCAAAACACAGCAATTCAACATCATAAGTGTCAGAGTTACACAAGTGTTAGCACTGCAGATAAAATAACACCAGCAGGCTATTTCCTTGTTGGAAAGTCTCTCTCAGAAGGGTTCCTCATAAATGTTTCCGCAGACGTGCAGAGGTGGACATGAATCTCTCTTTTAGGTTATGGCTCCTCTCAGAGAAGAGCTTCCCTCGGTGGTTTAGATGGGCCAGACAACTCTTTAACATGATCGAAATGGGCAGGATGAGACCTCTTCTGATTTTTTTTTTTTTTTGGAATGCCGAAGTTTTCCACCTTTGTTTCCCAGGAGATACTACAAATTGGAACGCAAGTGATTGTGTCCATTTACAAGCTTTACTTAGATGATAATTTATTAGTGGTTTTCAACGTTCCCTGCATTCTTGGCCTCCGCACCTATTAAATCTAAATCCAAAAGAACACGTTCGGAATGTGGTGGACGATTCACATCACGGATGACAAATCGGTATCAACTGTGCAATAAAATCTCTGGAAAACGTTTTGGACGTCTTGGAATTGCAAAGACATTCTAGTCCAACCTAACACTAGCAGGATCTACCTAATAAAGTGTAGCTTGCCAACTATACAACAACATGGCAACAACAGGCTGTACACTCTGCCTCCCCGTACCCACTCAGATGTCCACCTGAAAAACATCACTCTGAAACAAATTTAAAGCTTTATCAAAATAGAAATCCTTAAGCTTTCTAGAAAGCCTTAAGCTTTCTATTTTGAAAGCTTAAATATTTAAAAGCTTACAGGGTGTCTCCCTCACAGATTAAAACCAGGGCCCTAAAGATCTGTGGAAGCAATATTTGTACAGATGAAATCAGGAAATTGACATTGACAACGTGGGACGCTCTTGTCTCGTTCAAAACCCTCTCAAGCAATGAAATGCCTCCAAAATCATGTCGTACAGCATGCAGAATCCAGCAGATCACTTTCCATTACCCGTCTGATATTCATAGATTTTTAGTCATCTATTTTAAATCTGTTCAGTCTGTTTGCGCGGGCAGCAGTCCCCTGCAATGCCGTCCTATCTGTAAAAATAATTGTGTCTAAAACTGAAAGTGTGTAATTTGTGTTGGTAACGGATTCATGTGATCCAGTGAGTCAGACTGTTGGGCACCAAGTGTATCGACTGGCATTCCAAGGCCTTGAGAAACTGCCATTGCAACACAAGTCATGTTATCAGGACAAAAAAAAAAAAGTTCCAAAGCTTTGTTTTTTTTTTAAACCATAGAACTCACATCCTCGATCGGAGGGACATTGTTCTCACTGTGTGACAGAGAAGATAAAATATGAAAGGAAATGTCTCTAAGTTAAATGAAGTAAAGAAGGTAGTAAAAGTGAAATAACTCACTATTTTTAGGGTTGAGGTCCTTCCACATGGAGTTTGTCTGTTCTTGTGCATCTGTAGGTTCTCTCTAGGTAAACCAACTTCCTCCCACAGTCTTGAGGAATCATCAACTGTAGTTGTGGATTTTTTACATCTGTACAGGGTTAGACATGGTGCCAACAAGGAGTAACGTTACTCCTCAACGTTACTGAACTCTATAGTTCAGTAACGTTTTGAGTAAACCACGATTCAGTTTCACAGAGGCCCGTCCAAAAGGAAGGATGGTGGAACAGTGGAACTGCTGGGCTTGGTGGAGAGGTGCAGCTGGGTGTCATCTTGCATAGCAGTGAAAATGAAAACCAAATCTTCTGAAAATGAGACAGTCAGAAAAGACAGATGATAAACAGAAAAGGACAGAGAACGAAAACCTGAGGTAACTGGGGAACATTATAACTTGAACTTCTTGACCTGGACATAGTGTTGATGGTCAGAGAGATAAGTTTTGAACCGTTTCAAATCTCTGGCAGAAAAACTGAAGGAAAATAATCTGTGAGAAACTTTGACTTTGACATGCAAGGTTATGGCAGAATGTCCTCGTGATCTAATTATCATGATGAGAATCTGCTGATCAATAGATTCCAAGGCAGAGATGGTGACTGTTTTGTGTGCAGCTGAAAACTGAATCACAGTTTTTTTACTACCTGAAGAGAAGTGCTGACTTTGTATTGGGTGTTAGGTTTGGGACAAAGGTGTGAATCGAGGTTAGGACTGGTTTAGGGTTAGGCATGGTTAGGTCTAGGATCAAGGTCAGGGATAGGCTATAGAAATGAATAAAAAATGAATGGAAGTTAATGCAAAATCCTTTTTTCAGATAGGAAGACCCGTGCATGTGTGTGTACATGCATATGCGTGTGTGTGCGTGTGCATATGCGTGTGTGTGGGGGCACGCGTGTGTGCGCATGTATGCGTGTGTGTGTGGGTTAGGGATGTTTTACTTGTAAAAAAATGTATTTGCAGCAAATTAATAAATATTTACAAATTAGGTTCTTAAAGAGGTCCCAAAATGCCTATTAGATATTTTTGAATAAAACAAATGGATAAATACAATCAAATCTCGGTTCCCTTTCTTTATGCTCTCCATGTCTTTTCATGTTCCAAACCTCAGCTCTGTCGGTGCTCTCCTGTTTCCTGAAGAAGAAGTCCTTTGGTCGCAGTGAGAGGTTTACCACCTGGGGTCCAATAGACTCAAACACCCAGGTAGCAAACAAAGCTACCTGCCGTCCTTCCTGTAGTTCCTTTGGTCTACAGGAATGAGCTCTGACACTTCAGCATTTTCTGCCCTGTTTGGTCTCAAACGTCCAGGGGTCAAAGGGAATGGCGCAGGTAACGAAACCTGGTTCAGAGCAATGGCCTTTCGCTGTTGTATGATGGTTGCTGGGAGCAGAGAACCTGTCCGCTACTTTAAGTTTGATCCACTCATCTGGAGTCACAGGAGTAACTTTGTTACATTCACATAATGAGCAGTCAAAAATGAAAAAAAAAGTTGATCAGATTAAAAAGAATAAATTGATAACTTCAGACAAATAAAAGCTGAAAACAGAAAAGAGAAAATCACATTGATGGAAAAAAGATGTCTTGAGCTCCATGGTTGTAAATCTTGTGGATGTTTGGCTTGCTCTAATTTAACGCCTTCTTAACTTCAGTCAGCACAAAGCACTTTACAATCTGTTCCTCATTCAGCAATTCACACACACTTACACACCAAATGTGGCAGAACTGCTGTATGAAAACTTTCATGCAACAGACTGAACTCTTCAGTGGACAACTCTGCTTATAGAAACGTTTGGGATGTTAAGTCATGTGGCGAAAAATGATTTTCAGAACCTAAGAAATGCTAACATGTTGATGTTGGATCTGTTTTTTGTTTTGTTTTGTTTTTTCATCTGTGGAAAAGTGATCTGATTGCTGTCATCGCATATTAGGGTCTTTGTAGATGGAAAAACAAATAGGAATAAATTTCCACCAAAACATCTCAGATGTTTTCTAGAAAAACCTTGGACATTTCAGAGTTTGAAAAGTCAAACGTTTGCTAGAGTAAATTCAGACGTTTTGAGATTAATCTCAGAAATCTTCTGGAAAAAACATTGGGAAAGTCAAAACGTTTTGACTTGATATCCCCTTGTAGTGCCATTCAGATGCTCCATTTGACAGGTAGATGCACAAATGAAGGACTGTCACATGGTTGATTTGTTATGTTGATCTTCAGGCAGCTGGACAGGTGGACTTCATAAAGTGACTGGTGCATTTATACAGCATTCAGCATTTGCTTAAGGTTTGTGTGGTAGATGTTGGAATAAGGTTCCTAAATGTTTAGCTTTACTCCTCAAGAAAACCTTCTGATACTCTAATCTGTAGTCATGAGTTATTGTAAGATCTCCGAATGAAAATCACCAAAACTAGTACAGTGATTCTAATCAAGACTGACAAAAACACAGTACTTAGAAATGCTCTAGCAAGAGTTTTATTAAGAATAAATCCTTCATCATTTGCTCCAGGCTGATTAATATGGAAGTTTTCAGGGGTGTGTTGTTTTTCCTAAACACAAGCAGAGTGTGGAGCTAAAGATCTTGGTCTGTGTGTAAAACCCCGAAATGTATTGCTACTTATTTAAGACGTCATCAAAGTTAGTTTCAGATTTGACTTTGCAATTAATTTGTGATTTGTTGACAATTTAGAAAGAATCTTGCTAACTGTTTCAAATGGAATGTAGACTATATTGATAAAAATATCCACTCACCCATTCAAATGATTGAATTCAGGTCTTTAAATTACTTCCATCGCTACAGAAGTTTAAAAGCCGAAACCTCACCAAGCAGATTGGTGCTAAAAACTACTGGAAAAGACTGTGTTTCTCACAGCATCACATCATGATGTGTTCTCCACTGTCATCATAAACAGTTGATACCACTTGATCATAATCTCAATCTACTGATCTGCTGTCTTACTCAGCTCAGCGTTCTCTCTTCGCAGTAGGGTATGGTTGTTTGCAACGCAGGCAATTTCTTGTAAGATTCATAGCCTCAAACTGGCACATTACACAGGCCAATTTTACCAATTGGGTAAAATTTCAACAGTGACCACACTTCTAGGAAGTGATCGTTTCTCAATAGACAAGGGTTCCGACCTTCTGAACGAAGTGAAGCGTAGAACAAGGGGCTGGTTTTAATCAGGCTAGGAAACACCGTAAGTCACAAAAAAAGGTGAAAAACCGTATTTCATTTTCCTTCAGATTAACGATTAAGTTCTACTTTGTGTTTGTTTATCAGATAAAATCACTTTGGCTTCTAATATTACAGAGCCCCCTAGGGGACATGGAGAAAAATCCTTCTTTTCGTGTTACCTCGCAAAAATATTGCATTCCTCTGCAATAAGCAAATACACCGCAGTGCATTTCTATCCTAAAGAAAAACATATAAAACTTCACATATCTTAGAAATTAAACATTAACATACTTGGAAAAACCTTACGAAAACTTTATACTATAATAGAAAGTATGATGGCCACTGTAAGAAAGACTTTCATTACTCAGTTAGGTCACATGAACTGATCAGTATAGTAATGCTAGACACTGCAAAACCTATTGTGAGGAAACGCGAAAGAAAAAAAAGTTCCCTATGGGTTTCCATATAATATGACAGAATGTGAAGAAGTTAAGTTATGGAACTTGCACTACAGGGTTCTTGTGAAGGTCTATTATTGTAACAAACAGTTTCTGTGTCACAAGTGATAAACTGCAACACGGCAAAGCTTCCATGTAACAAAAACCCGACTAAGCTTTGACCTCACACCCTTGAGATGAAATAGAGCGTTATCTGTTCGGCAGTCCTTCTGTCCCGACATCTTACCCACAACTGTAATGTTTCTGTGGGTCAGAAGGGATAAATTCCTGCAGCAAGATGCCAAATCCCATGAAGGGTTTTCTCATAAAACGGAGCATGATAGGAAAACCCGTTGTTCTTGGTTTCAACAGGAAAATCACTTTAAAAGCAGTAAACAGAATCTAATTTTAACATCACATGGATGTCTTATAGAAAAATGAGTCGATTCGCACCAGTTTGAAGAGTTTAGCCTAATTCGCTTTTGGAAAAAGGGAGCAGCTGCTATATAAAAGAAAAAAAACAGACAAAAATACAAAAGAGTTTATTCAGGGCATAAAACTCATTAAAGAAGATCTAATATTTAAGCTCTTTTGATTAAATGAAGACATTACTGGCTTTGATTGCTTAGCATAACAGATTTAAGCTGAGGCAGACTTGATCTAACACTAAGTACGTTTTTTGGGGGGACAAAAGGGAAAGAAGCTGATTGAATAATCAAACGTTTTCTCTTAGAAGGTTATATATTCATTCAACGCTGAATAACATCAGCCGACTGCCTTTATTTCTCCTCATGCATCTCTGTCTTCTACTCTCTGCCTGTGTTAAACAACTCCAGGCTCCTCACTAGACAGGCAGGCAGTTAGGAGCCTTAAAACCACCAGATAATATCTAAGACTAACAGCCAACCCATCATTACCCCACCAATTACTAATATTTTGATAAAAAACATGCTTGGTTTTTCTAATACTTTGCACTATACATTCACACATTGACATCCCAGCCCTGCAGCCCACAACCACAGATCTTATCATCAAAGTTCCGTTCTTCCTGCAAGTCATTTACCCGGATTAAAGATTTACCCAGCGATGCAAAGCGTCACTCGTCACCCCAGTCACAGCTCATCTCATTTACACGTGTCCTACCCCGGATCTTCACATGTTCTCTCTAGAAATTAAAATAAGATCCTCTCAGAAGTTAACATGTGAACGTTGGGTAATTCAAACTCTGTATGTTTTCCTATTACCTATACTGTATGTTCAAGAATGACTAAAATGTTCCTTTCGACTACATACGCATGGATTGTTTTGCAATTAGACACAAGTCATCTAGATGAACACGAGTTCAACACAAAGTTGTGAAAATGTGAATCTTTTCCTTCTGAAAGAAGCTCTGTGAGGGAGCTGCGAGTGAGTTACAATGGGTTTTAGCAGTAAATCATCAGCCACAAGCTCATAATGACCTTCGTCTCACTTCCTGTTAAACTCATGAGTTAGTGGTAGTGAAGATAATATTCCTTTGTTTTTAGCAGCTAAAGGTTTTATTTGCTTTTATTTTTGGTTCATATCGAATTTAATTAGAAGGTAAAATATGTGTAGGCATGATGGACAACAATGTTATCAAAAAGGATCCAATGCATAGTTGTGAGGTCTTTGGCTAAGAGGTTCTTTACATGGACCTGTGAAGAGGAATATTTAGGTCAGGGGCCACGAGAGCTGGATGACACATGAGAACCTAGATGTACTGATTTCCCAGAGCACCATGCTGGGTAAAAACCAAACGTTTCATCACAACCTGTCATGCTAACTGATACATTGGGTGCATTATGTAACGTTCTGAATTTAAAGAAAGATTAAAGGTATGTATCTCTCCTAAATTGCTTGGTAACAATCAAAATGCAACTTCTACTAGTGGAGATGACCTACATAGAACTAACATTTAACCAACTTTAAGTCTGTCGTATTGAAACTTGTGTCAATTTAGACAAAACATTTTACATATATGTGTTGATTTTGTAAACCTAATATTGTAGTAAAGTCATAAATATATATTTTTTCTTTTGCCTGTTACAAGAGAAAAAAATAGAGGTTAATTGTTTTGGTAACACTTTTTTTGAAGGGGGATGAATAAGACTGACATAACTCCTGTCATGAACATGAATAAACCTTCATGAATATTTGTAACTGTTATAAAGCGTCTATCGGTAAATTATGACACTTTTAATACAAAGCTGACATTATTCAAAATGTCTTTATAACAACTTGACATTAATCAATAAATCATTACTGATATAAATTTGTTATAAAATTATTACTAATTGCACTTCAAAAATTAGGTAAATTTATGTTACTAAAGGTAAAGTTTAAACCCCATTTCAAATAAAGTGTTACCCTAATGGTTTAATTTACAAGCTAAACATCTGGCACCAAACTACATCTTTAGCTCCAATCTAAATGACAAGTTAGTAAGCTGGAAAAAAAAGCTAAATTTACAACATATTTAGCTAAATATTTAGCTATTTAGCATTGCTCCAAACTAAATAATATTTTTGGAGTAGAATATTTTGTTTACAAACTAAACATTTAGTTTGGAGTTAAATATTTCACTCCAACCTGAACATTTAGTTGGCAAGCTAAATAAGCAAAAAATATTTAGCTAAACTAAAGTTAGCAAACTAAATATTTATCTCCAGACTAAATTTTTAGTTTGAAACTGATATTATAAATGACTGAGTAACATGGTGAAAATAATGAAACACGACTTTTTTCTTCAGACAGGCTCAGTAACCCAAGTTATTGCTGCTGGTTTTTACTCCACCGATTATTTAATGCAAGTGAATAATAATATTATGAGCTATCATGGCTCATAATAGCTATTGTGCAAATAGACTGAAAATCTATGAGCTGTCATTCTGTGTGAATCATAAATCTGAAATTAAATGTACGTACGTGAAACAGACCCTTAAAACTTTGAATAAACGGCATTAATAAGAGTATGAGACTCCAAACCAAAGCACTGGAGCCAGCAGCACAGCAGTCTGCAGGAACACTGAGGCAGTTACACCCTGTTCCGAGCAAAACGATAGATCAGTCTCTGCCTTAGTTCATAAGTGCTAAAAAAAACTCTTTCCCTTTTCTCTTATGATGCTTTAATCCCAGTAGTCTTTATTCTCTTAGTTCAGCTTTGCTTTATTAGACATATATTATTTACTACAGAATGCTTATCCATGCATTTGGCAGAAGAAAAAAAATCCCTTTTAGGAATTACATTTAAAAAATTTGTAAAATACATTTTAGAAAAGCAAATAGGTGGAAACAGCAAATGGAAAAAGTTTTTTTAAAAATAGAAAATCTACTCAGTGGCTTTATGGTGCAACAGTGTTCTTGTCTGCTGTACAATAATATTTTGATCTTAATTCTAGGTGTTCTCTTCCAGTCTCCTCTGGTGGAAAAAGCAATTACCTAAATATTGAACTGTTATTGCTTCTTCTCACTAAAACCACAGTGTGTGTGGCTGTTGGCACAGATTGAGCCCCAAATGGGATTTGCTGCAGAATATTAGCAAAGTTGAACTGATGCTCCTGTGGAGGATCGTGAGGACGCGGATGGTTGTGCAAAACCTAGTCTGTTTCTCAGGATCTGGAGTTGCTGACAGGTCTGCTTGGTGATGTCGGGGAGCGAGGGACTCCCTGCTGGCAGGAATGTAAGCCCTCTCCGCCCCTCCTCCTGATTTGATTTAATACCAACAAAAACTAAAAACTGAGGACCACCCGTTCTGTTTGAGAAACTCTTAACCGCAACATCACTGTCGCTGGTGGAAGGGTGTCCACCTTCCTGTTATCTGCTTGAGTCCAGAGAGGATCTTGGCCACCAGCTGGCAATTCTCTTCACCACATAATCATTTATAATTTTAGACATCGTCTGAATTGGTTGTGTGTTTGACAAATTGTGACATCGGAGAAGCAACAAACAACAAGAACAGGTTGGAGAATACGATCATATTCAGTACATTAATGTACGTCCCAATGGCTGTCGTTTGTCAGATTAAAAGTACTTCTTTTTTTTTTTTTTTACATAAAATTAGAATTTTATGTAAAATTCTAATTTTTGAGAATCTCATCCCCTCATCAGAAATATGCTTTAAGAGCTGTCTTGATTCTTACACCCATGTCTGAGAAATCCATTAGTCTTCCATGGCAACCATTCAGCTGTGCAGAATGCTTGGCTGGACCTAACCCCGCCTTCAAGGACCAAGTTTCCAAGCTTCTGTATTACAGAGCAGCTTTCCCCCGAGGCTACCTCACTCAGCTCCTTCAGACTAGCCAGCAGCAGTTAGCAAAGACCTGTTGGAACTAAGCAACTTCTCAGTGCATTACTGGTGAAAACAATAAAGGGTTAGGAGAGGAGCAATGTTGTACTTGGAGGCGGAGTTTCAGAAAGAACAAGGGTTTTTAAAGAAACAAGCACCATTTTAAGGCATTGATCTATGAAGTCAAGTCATATTTGATATATGCAGAATTTTTAAAACAACTGACAGTATGATACTTGATAGATTCTAGTATAAAAAGGCACAATGTGGCTGGAAAACATAATACTGTCTCTGTAAGCAGGTTTTAAGCACCCTTTAATACTGTTGTTGAAATCATGAGTCTGTTTTAATCATTTCTATAATGTGCTTCACGTAGTCAATACACATTATTCACTATGCGTTTAGTTATTATTAACTAATATTAATACATTTGTTCATTATTACACGTATTAATAATTTCTAATAACTTCCATTATTAGAAAGTTTGTTTTAATAATGAACAAACTTTTCTATAATATTCTATCTTTTTTAATATGACCAAAGATTCAGAGGTTTGCCACATGATTCTTTTGTGACAAGCTTCTCCCAACATAAAAATCAGCAGGGACAAATCAGTCGAGAATATTTTTTTCTCTTAAATATGTTTCCTGTACAAGAGACTTTATAACATAACACCTTCCATGAAATTGTACTGTGATGTGGGAATCAGAGCCCCCAAAGTTGAAATATGTCAAGGTTAATGGCAGGCAGAGGTCACAAAGTTTAACAGTACGAAACATAGAGTTTGATAATCAAATTTTATATTCCACATCATCCACCGGTACTTAAAATTGCTTTTTGTCGCTATTTCAAATTAAATCCACACTAGTTGTCACACCAAATGCTTCCGTGTGTTTTGACTGAAGAGGGTCAGGCACAGGAATCACATACATTATGTTGAACAAAGTCGCTCAGTGTTGCAAATGAACTCAGAGTTTAGTTCATTTCCTCATGGACACTGCCTCGTTGTGCGAGACGTTAACACTTTCTACATATAATTGCGAGGGATGTCATGCAGTTGTAAATAACATTAAGACTTTAATTTTCAGAGCTCTGTTTCTTTGCATGTTTGAAGTTAATATGAAACTTCATTTGGCGTTTTGAGTGAATTAGCACCAGAACGACACAGTCTCTCTGTTAAGCCAAACGCAGCTGAGAACTCTCCGTATCCTTCCACACGCACAGCTGGAGTTCATACTTCTAATCTTCGAAATACAAACTTCGGATAGACTTCCAATTGTTTTAGTGACTCGAGCCAGGACCAGTGTATACCTAATGCTAACCTTACTCAAACCTTAATTCACACCATACCTGTAAAACTAACCCATTTTTATCTCTAACCTGAGCTTTGGGCCTCATAAAGACAGTCGTTTTTCAAAATATATGTGTTCAGAAAATAGTCCTTACAATGTGCAGAAAATAGACACACACAATATGTCTATCTTCATAAGGACTTTGCATTGATTTCCATTCATTTCTGTAAGGGTTAGGTTAGAGAAATGAATATAACCTACCCTTACACTAACCCTAACCCTAATGCTTAACCTTAAATATAATCTAAACTCAGTTCCCACTTTAGTACTAAGCCTAACTATTTACTCAAAAACAGCCCTTCTACTTATGGGGTCCAGGGTTTGTGTTCCATATAAAGCAGTGCATCCTCACAATGTGGTATTTGCTGGAAAAGCAGGCTTCACAAGGTGAGAAATGCTAAAACACACCAGCATGTGGGTGGGATGGCAGAGAGGAAGGGATGATTATACACAAGGCAAATGTGATTATTTCTAAAATCGAAATTTAGGTGCACAAGTTTGCCTCCAACCCTTGTAGGGTCAACATATTTGATACAAGCTCAAATAATTTCTTGATACACGTTGCTTATTCAACAGCAACATTTTTTGAAATCATCAGCAAGCTTGGCATACTTCTGGTTGGATATATTTGACAAATCTCATCAAATTTAATGCAGCTCATCTAAACTGGTTGGTTTCTTGTCACAGATCTGGCTCTTCAGCATAGCCCACAAATTTTCAACAAGGTTGAAGTTAAGAAATCTTGAAGGACATTCTGGAACTTCGGTGTGAGTCTGCTTTACCTAGAGCCAGCTTCAATTTATTAAGAATCATTTACAATTGATAAGAAGTCCTTAACTACCCACTTTGTACAATACATCAGTACCATTGGCAATGAAACAACTTCATTCCTTGACGATACCAACACCATGCTTTGCAATTGGCACATAGTTGCTTGGCCTAAAAGCCTCACACTAAGTGGTCCAATAAAACTCTTTAGGTCAAATATATGTCTTTTGTCTGGAAGGTGGCTGAATTTCAGTGTGGAATATTGTCTGCTTTTTAAATTTACATCTGCAATTTTCATGCATTAATCAGATTTTTTATCACACACTGGATTAATCATGAAAGCGAGCGCTGAGTCGTTACAAATGACTGAACTTAATCTGCTGATAGTTTTATGAGCGTTGACTTATTTGAATGGATCCGGTTTGCACAGAGGGAATCTGGGTAACACGCCTCTGGGTCTGGTCTGCCTACCAGACGTCTCTGATATGAGATGTTGGACAGAAAATAAAGAGCTGTATCTTTTGCTGCATGTCTGTCCCCTTTGCTCAGTCCCATCTTTGATTATGACAATGTAACATTCAGCATGGCTAGACGTTGATGCTCGGCAGTTGCTAGACCAGGAGTGCCCAAGTCCAGTCCTTGAGAGCCACAACCCTGCAACTTTTAAGTGCATTCCTTCTCTAACACACCAAATGAGTGGCTGGTTACCAGCTACTTTACTGCTGAGAGGGAATTTAGCCTTTTAACTTAAGTGTGTTGGAGTAGGGATGCAAAAACTGGGCAACCTTGCAAGCTGGCTTCTGTTCCTTGACATTGTAACCAATTCACCTTGATTTGAGCAGGGACTCATACAAAGTTGTTTCATCTGACAGCTAAGTAAGGGTTTAGCTAGTGCATGTGTGGGTCCTCTCTAGTTACTTCAGCTTCCTGCTGCAGTCCAAAAATCTGACTGCTAACTGTTTTGCCCTGTGATGGACTTGCGACTTGTCCATGGTGTACTCTGCCCCTTGAGCCTCTCCCAGACTTCTCCGCAGCTGAACAGTTGATGTGCAGTCACGTGGATGATGTTCATATTCACACACACAACACATGACAAGAAACCTGTCACCAATCACACAACACATCACACAGACCTCTGTGAGAAATATTTCGAACTAGGCCTGGTGTTGAGAAGCGGGAGGTGTCTGGGTCCCTCCGAACAAAATGACGTGACTTTCATCACGCAACTACATCAGTAAGAACCAACGACGATGCTTCAGATGACGTATGGGAGAGCCTTTACCCAGTGAAAACTAGAGATAGACACCAACTGCTGCAACTCAGTTCCACAGAGTTGGAATTTTATGTGAGAGAAAGACGTTTGAACAAAATCATGATTTTTGATCCTACTTTATTTAATAACCACCATCACCAAGGGTCTTATAAAAACCTCAGACTGTTATAAAAAAAGAACATCTGAAAATGAGGTAAACCCAAAAAACCATTAACTGAATGCTTGGTTGTCCAAAGTTGTACCTTCGTTATGGGACACACTGTTAACACTGTCTGAGACAGGCTTTGAAAAAAGACATGATGAACCTGAGGAAGTTATGCTTGACATGGAAAAAAAATAAAAATAAAACATAACGGACAAAAAAACATACACCGCCAAAGCTTTTCCCTGCAGTGTAAGCAATGTAATACTAATAAATAACACTGGATATGAAACCCTGAATATAAATGTAGGATAATATTTTTAGGGCCAGAAAATTGATGCATGACAAGGCCTTTAAGTAGTACCGCCTCACTGATTCTTACAGACTTCTTCTGTGTTGCCTAAATTATTGAAATCATAAACAGATCTGGAGAAAGAAGATCACAAGAGCTGCAATTACCATGATTAGCCTGTGAGTAAAAAAAAAATGCATATCTTAAAGAGCATAGTGTGTGTAGCATTGGTACAATGACATGCTCGACTAGCTTCAGTGTTTTTGATGAGGCAATACTGTTAAAAGGTCTAGAAATGTTTTTGGTTGTCATTTTTTTTTCAAGCTAGCTAGCTGGGGCTTATTTAGCAGTAGAGTGAAAAAGAAGAAAAATACAACTTGTTGCCACTGCCAAAATCTGCTTGTAAACACAAACCTGTCCAAAATCTGCCCAAACCATTATAAAACACCTATCGTCCAAATTATGTCTTGGATTTGGCGGGTTGTTACATCATTCTTATTGTGCAAAGAGGATGAAGGAAATCCATGTTTTGCAAATGTGCTAAGAAAATTCCCCTCCTGAGGTGGAAGGAGCTTTGGAAAATGAAAACACATGGCCGCTGCTAAGGAGCCGTGTGCGTCATTGTTAACAGTCGTATAAAAATGGGTGTAGCCCATGTAGAAGCAATGTCCTCAGGACAGTTTATAAAGAAAAACATCCGAAACATCCACCCCTAATGAAGCTGCAGGACAGAACACACGCGTGAAAATGTGACAAATAGATCAGGGCTAACAGTCGGGAGGAAGACCCCCAACAAAACAGAGAAGGCAGTTGGAAACAGGATGATGTCATGGCAGGAAGTGCAGAGTGAGATCAATAAATATTAGCTGCTGTGACTTAGTGGGAGAGGTGTGTTTGCGTGTGTGTGTGTGTGTGTGTGTGTGAGGGGGGTATTTGGCTCACTGTGTGGTTTATTTTCAGCTATGAGCTGTTCTGCCTCAGAGAAGTCTAGGGGAACGTGTCACTTCCTCTAATTGTCCCAGATACAATCGTTCTTTTTTTTTAAACGACAACAGAAGAGGGAGTCACATCTTATTAAACACAAATCCAGTGGTAAACAATGATTACATAGAGAGCAACAAAACAATGTGTGAAATTCACATTCAGTTCAAGCTCGCATCTACAGCAGCGATGGGCAAGAAGCAGAAGATGTGTTCCATAAAATTTTATGTGCATAAAGTTTCTAGTTTTTTTTTTTCTTTTTACAAGATCTGTGATTTGAAAAAAGAAAAAAAAAAAAGACAAACACTAAAACATTTGGAAAGAAATCCCAGCTGATAAAGAATAAACATGTTTTAAGAGGAGGGTTGACAGTCCAGTACCAAACTGCACCAGGATCAATCACCACTTAGTATGCGCTCTATCTCCTCTAGTCTCTTCAAGGCTGCTGCCCTTTTTTCCTCTATATCTTTAATCTCTTTAGTGGACTTGCCCTTAGTCCGTTTGCCAGCCTGAGTGCTGTCCAAAGGTTCTGTTTGGTCTGCTCCCCCAACCCCGGGTCCTTCTGCTGAGGATTTCCGCACATTCTTCTCATCCTCAGCGCCCTTTCTGTCAGCATTGGCACCCCTCCCTTCCTCCTCACCCACGGCAACCTCTTCTGTCGTTTCCTCCGCTGCCTGCACCTTCTCCTTGGCCGACATGCCGTCGCCGCCACCCTCCTTGGAAAGTGGCTGGCCTGCTGCGCTCATGGCGGCCATTTTACTGCGCACTATGCTCAAATGACGGCGCACATACTCTTCGTTGGGCGCCAGGGCCAGAGTTTCCTCCAAGCACCGTTCAGCCCGTGGCAAGTCCCGCTCTTCAAAGTACACCACACACAGGTTGTGTTTTCCTTGGACATTGGTGGGGTCCATTCGCAGGATGCGTTCGAAGCAAGCTTTGGCGCCGCGGGTGTCTTTCTTGTGGTTCATGAGGATGTCGCCTTTCAGAATCAGGCCTTTGACGTGTTCCGGATGGTGGCGAAGGAGCTCGTTCAGCACGGGCAGCGCGTCCACCTCCCGCCTGGACTGGGAGTAAAGCAGAGCCAGGTTGAACAGTGCGCTGCGGAAGCCAGCCTGCAGGCCAATGGCCTTCCGCATCCAGTGCTCCGCCGCGGCATTTTCATTGGCATCCATGGCCAGCATGCCGAGGTTGAAGTAGCCGTTGGCGTCGTCGGGCTCCTCTTCCACGTAGATGAGGAAACGACGGTTGGCTTCAGGCCAGAACTTTGGTTCTCCTGGAAGGAAGCAGAAACTGTTGAAAAGTCACATCTGCTTTCAATCTGAGCGCACAAAGTCTGAGTAAATGTAGTTTTTTTTTTTTTCAAGGATTGTCTTCACTAGAAAATGGAAAATTCTTGAAAACCTGGCCCCTTTGAAATCAATATAGAGACTAAAACCTGATGTAAGAGTGGCTGAATAATAAGAATAATTAGAATAATCATGCAATATTCTAAGGTTTTGAGATGTACTAGTACGTGCCTTTCACACCAGTAATATCGATAAAAATGTAACAAATTTTTTGCTTTTATAGCTTCTGACAAGTCAACTTTTGTAACAAATGGTGGCGATAATACAGATATCACTCCGTCAAAGACACAGGAACTGAGCGTGGTGCAGAAAGAAAGTTTAAGAACACCCCAAAGTTTATTGCTCTAAGTAACCCAGCTTTGTAGGACAATATACTAATATATGTATAATGTCTCAGTGGCTAAACTTTCACTTTATGCTGATCTGCCGTGCTAACCAACAAGTTTCTGTTGGTTTCAAAAGCAAACTGAAGCTTCCTGGCCTTCCAGTCAAACCTGTTGCAAGTAAAACACACCATTCGATGTTTTTCTTCTCACTTACTCAATAAATAAAAGAACCTGACAGAAACTTGGCCCTGATCTCTTCAGCATAGGGGACATTTCTTAAGAACCTGGTTACACCCTCTGGGTAATAACAGGTTACTTCTTTTATTCTTTAAAGTTTGTGCAGGGTTGATGCCCTGCACCAGCGAAAAGCAACGCAATTGATAAGTGAAGTACGGCTGTTAATCTCCTCAGACAATGCGTGTTTGAACAGGTCCATCTTCTCCATACCCACAAAATGTTAAACCACAGCTTTTCACTTTCTTGAACTTACCAGACTCCTGCATGAGAAGAGCCGAATTGAAGAGCGCTAATTTGTGGCGCGGATTGAGCTCCAGGGCGCGGTTGAAATTCTTCAGGGCTTCAGACGGATCTTTCATCTCGATGTTGACAATGGCGAGGTTGTACCAGAGGTCGGCGTTGTAGCTGTCGAGCTCCAGTGCGCGCAGGTATGCGTCCCGGGCTTCTGTTAGCTTGTTCATCTTTAGTAACAGCTCCCCTCTGTCGAACAAACAAACTACATGAGGGCTGCAACTAATGACTATTCTGGTAATCGATTATTGTAATGATTATTCGATTACTCTGAATAAAAAACTGCCACCTCTTGCAGCTTTTTTTTCTTGAACTACTTGAGCTTATTTTATACAATATTAAAAAAACACTGAAATAAAGAAATAATTCCTTTTTTTAAATAAGAATTTTTTTTTGCGTAAGATGGAATAAAATAGCCTTCCTTTAGTGAGCACCTGAACATTTGTAGCAAATGACTCACCTGCAGCTTAAAAATACTTCCAACACGTAATAAACCTTTTCTGCTTGACTTAACAGCAATACAGTGTAAGGCTGACCTGGTGATTATTTTTTTGATTAAACTATTAATAACTGGATAATGAAAAGTACTTAGTAGAAGACTTTATATATATACACATCGACAACGAAGGATTTTTTTAAATCTTAAATGTAATGTGTATTTATTTTGCTTTGAATATGTTGCTCTTTCAACAACTGGCCCTTTTTTGAGTCTCTATACTCTGGTTAAGGATTAATTGATTACTAAATTAGTTGGTTATTTAGAAGGTTTTATTCGTTTTTATGTTTTTTGTGATGTATGTAATAGGTCTGTCTTGTAAATGAGACAATGAGTCTCAAGAGAAACTCCTGTATAAATAAAGGATTAAATAACAATCAATTAATCACATTTCAGACCTAAACTGCATGCTGGAAAGTTGACCTAAAGACAAGAAATAATCTCGTTCCTCCTAAATGTACATGCCACATTGGACCAAAAACTTATTTTATTTGGATTTTATATGAAAGACCAACACAAAAAAGATATGAAAAAATACTAATTGTTTAAAATAGTTTCACAAAATCGGAAAAGTGTGGTGTCCCACCTTACTTTTATAACCCCACAAGAATCAAAATTATGGCGTACAGGTTCCATGACAACATGATGCTTTCAGTAAACAAACAAGTATCATGGTGCCTGAGGAACAGAGAGGCCAGTCATAACATTTTGACGTAGTTTAAAGTTGGGTTAGGTTCCGACACAATCAACTCGGAACTTTATACTGAATAGGGACGATGATACACACACAGCTAAAAAAAAAGGGGGCTGTGAATCCAGCAGGAGTTGCAGTAAAAAACTCGCCTCCAATTAAGAATCTGCAGCAAGGTTTTTAAATTTTCCTACGCTCAATGTGAGCTTGAGCTAAGAACTCTGTGCGGCTCTGGGACAGAAAAATCTAAATGAAATACTGACGTTTGCGGTTCTCAGGGGCACGAATACTTCCACAAACCACTTGAGGCGTCTTGGAAGTGAGTCGAGGAAAATCTTGCCTGCTGATGTAGGCTTGCTTGAAGTCGGGTCTCATGCTGATCGCCTGCCTGTACAGCTGATCGGCCTCCTCCAGCCGAGAGTCGTTGGCCCGGATCAGATTTGCCAGGTTTATGTAGACGTTAAGGTGATTGGGGGCCACACGTGTCGCATACTTCTTACCCGGAATAACCTGATTACAGTAAAGAGAAAATATTGTTGCACTAAATACGGACGTGATGCATTCAACACGAGGAAGATTTATTGTTTCGCAGGAACAAACGGCTAATTTTGTATTCAGGTGTGCAAAGTCACTTTGATTTCAGCTGTGGCATCTAGAGACAGCTAGATTTCATCTTTAACAGTTGCATTAGAAAATGGAGTAATTAGATGGGTGTGGTGTGCACTACAGTTAGGAAATGTAAAGAGAGTTCCTAGGAATCTAAAAAGACAGTTGTGTATCCCCTGTCTGCATGCCAAATAGGTGGAGTTCATTTTTCTTGGGTGAATGTGTTTGCTGTGTTTGGTATTCCTTTGAATGGTGGATAAGATCCATCCCAGACAAAAATTGTGACACACACAAATACAAGACAAAAGCTTCAGGTGGTAAACAATCACATTCTGGAGAAATACACTCGACGATATCGCAATAAGGAAATTAATTCTACGTGCGATGAGGACTTACCTGTGGCATGAGGGATTTGGCAACCAGATACGCTTCCTCCGCCTCTCTGGACTTGTTCAGGTTCTTGTACGTTCTTCCAACGTTCATGTGAGCACCGATGTCATCTGTGGCAAGTGAAAACGTATGTTTTTGACAAAATCAAATCACATTGATTCAAAATTATTCCAAAAGGTAAAAGAAATGTTGCCAAAAGTCATACATTCCAAGTATTTTCAAAGCAGGACTGGGAAATATGACTTTAAATGATAAAATCAGTGATTTTGTTTTTTTTCATACCAAGTCTGATTTTCGATGTTTTGTTAATTCTCTCTTTCTTTTCTGAAGATGAAGTTACAAACAGAAAATATTTTCAACAATTTCCTTTGTTTTCTGTCATTCCCTCACGGAGTTGACCTGAATTCAGAGTGTAAAAACACACAATCTGTAAAACATACCTGTGTAACAAGATGATAGGACCTGGGTGGGCCCAAAGTTGGTAAAAAAAAAATAAATGAATCAGATTTTCAAAAAAGTAAATGTTCATAGACAGCTAATTCAAAGATGAAATTTCACAGTAGCATGTCTTTATGACACTGTCAGTCAGCAGCTCTGCTAATCCACCTAATTTGTTTTGCTGCTACTCTTTAAAATCTCCATCTGGCTGAAAGCCAAACACAGAGAATGGTATATGGTCCTTAACCATTATGACTGATGGAAAAGAACTTCCATCTTTGGTTCTGCTTTGCATATAAATACAAATTAACAACTGAAATGCAGAAATTTAGATGCTTTGATTTTTTTTTTTAATGTAAACTAATCTGATGCCTAATTACTGATGAAGGTGTGATGCTTTTCAGAGAACACACACAAGTCTTTGTGTGATTCAGAAAGCAAAATAAATCCTGCTGAGAACTATAATGAGCGGGCCAAACTTTGAACGGTGAGAAGAACCTGTTCCTGATGACTGTAGCAGGAAGTCCTTGCTGGGTTAAAACTTTTACATTGTTAATCTTAGGGAAACACTTGTTGGTGGGGAACCGACAAAACTGGATGATGTCCCAGCTGATGACAGGCTTCCTGAAAGCGCAGGAATGGGAAGAATCCTCCAGTCCAAATGAAAAGACCAGAGGTATTTCAACCTGCACATTTGCTGTAGACTGTTGAAGTGTAGCTTTGTCTGCTCAAGATGAAGACACATAATGGATCACTGGATGGCTCTTCAACATGTGAGGAGAGACGACATCAAGAGCCACTAGAAATGGATTTAATGCGTCAACAGTTGTCTCTTTCTACCCCTTCATCAAAATGGCCTCATTCACTAGGACAAAACACTCTTACATTTTTACTTGGGCACCATTATCCACAGTTTAAATTTAAACCGGCCTTGATTCTTTTCATGTCTCTTGGGTTTGAAATAATAACCTGCTTGTGTTTTCTTGTGATTTTATCCTTCCTATTTTTTGAGGGCAACAGGAAGTTGCAGTTGATATAAAACGGCAATTGAAGCAGCAATTTATGATATTACACATACACCACAGCAACATGTACTTTTGACTGAGGGAACAACATCATATCACCATGTGAAGTTCAAAAAAGTTACTTTTACATAATACTGATAATTAAGTACCATTTTGGTGATATGTGCGATAATTTCTGGATATAAAGAAACATAACTACAATGTAAGGTAAGTCAATAACAGCAGTGTGTATGACACAACAAAAAAGGTCAATGTCTCGATAACGTGTCCTTTGTACCCCTAAGCTCTTGTGAGTGGCACCTCTTTAACCTTCTGATGAAAAAAGAAGTCAAATTGAGCCAAGCATTCTGCTCAGAAATGAGCTTTCGTAAGTGCAGCTGTCATTGTGAAAGCAATGGAACTAGTGTCAGATTCTCACAGAATCTTGTGTCAACCTAGCATCAAATCACAGCAGTTTAAATAAAAATATGTAACAATTTGCTAAAATCTGAAAATTATTTTGGGGCTGCTAAAATAATCAGATGTATTATTTGCTACATTTGTTGTTTAGTCAAATTTTACCAACACGAAGACTTGAAAACCAACACGTCTGGACTTTATTCCACGTCACTTGCACATGTCCATGCCTGTATTGATGCAAATTAGTTCAGCTTGAAGGAATTCCCTATAGCCACTTCAGTTTCTGTTGACTCTACGATACCGACAAAAGAAAGTAACAAAAAAACAATGGATATCTTGTTTCTCTGACACACTCACAGAACAAAGCAAAACATCTGCAGTCTGAGTCTACCACATGTAAGATACCATCAGTTTATTGAAAAATGCCAAACAGTTTAAAGATGTCTGATTGAAGTCTCTCACCTGGCTGAACACGAGTGGCTTGGAGAAAATACTGCAGAGCCATTGCATAATTGTTTTGGTTCTCTAAAGCGTGGCCGACATTATTCCACAGCTTGGCGTTGTTCTTGTTAACCTGAAATGGCAGATAAGTTTCATAAACAAAAAAGCTTTCAGAGATAAGCTGACTGATCAAAGCTGTGTTATCTATTAAATTCTCTAACAAAGTCTTTCATCACATTATAATTAAAGTTTCGTTTGAACACTGGAAAACTGCCAAAATATTCCAGAGTCTAAGCTTTTACCTTCAGGGCAGAGGTGAACAAGGTATATTCCGACTCCCAGTCCCAGTTCCTGTTGAAAGTTTTCACTGCATGTGTAGTGAGCAGCACACCAATCATCAGCCAGGAAATCTTCCGTAATTGTCTGTGAGTGACAATTTTAGTCAGACTTTAAAGCACTTTTGTTTTGGCCATGATGCTGAAAAAAGATGCTGATGCTGATGAATACAACCCACACTGCTATGTTTTTACTATATTAGTTTCTGTTTACAAGTCTCATACAGGCACTGCAAAATAATAATGCTCCGAATGTTTCTTAAGGAAGATGTTTGACACTGCAACATGGAGAAGGCGGCATTCTGGTCAAAAGTGATGTAAGACCTGGAATGCACCAAAGCACCTCACATCAGCTGCGTTTCCATTACATATATGCGTAAATCTTTGTTTGCATTCTGCTAATGTTGAAAAAACTCAATTTCCCAATTGCAATTGCAATTGCAGTCATTATAAAGTCATTGCAACATTATAAAAAGACATGATACAAAAGGGAGAATTTGTAAATTGCAAATCAAGACTTCCAACAAAACAGAAAAGCAATTCTAAAAACAGACAAATTTTGGGTTACAGAAGGGGAAATACGCCCTTTCATTTTAGTCATTGCTCAAATACCTGTTAGTTTGGAGAACTACTTACTCTTTATGTGAGACAATCTTGAATCCATGTGCTACAAGAACACAGAATCCCATACTGGGAACATAAAGTACCCTTTCTGCAACAACAAAGCCCACAGGGAAGAAGAGGTTGGACGCTGGAATGAAGGGCAAGACGATCAAAGACAAGGCCTGTGGGAAAAAAACACACACACACACAACAGATCAGTCATTTTGTCTAAAAGTATAAAACAAAGGTTCAAACTTTATTAATGCTGATTTTAATAAAGAACTGCTTCCAAAGCTGACACTGTTTTCTTAAGAGTTTAAGATGAAGAGATGGTTACTTTTCCAAATGGATAAATCTATATCTCACCAGATGACTAAACCTTTTTCCAGAAGAATTTTAACTCATGCATCTAAAAGAAACTAAAGATTTAATGAATCAATTTTGGAATGGTGACTTCCCTCTTGGTCAGCACCTCACATAATAATGTTAAGCTCTCTTTGCTGTCCAGTGACAGTGATGTTCCAGCTTAATCCCAGTTTATGACAGGCTTGATGATTGGTGGTTCTTGGGTTGCTTCTAATCATTTTAAGCAATTCCTTTTCATTGGAGGGTAACAGTGTCGGTCATTTCGCTGAAAATTGGACAAAATTGGCTGTGTCAGAAGGTCAATTATCTAAAAGATGCGTAAACGATGGCTTAGGAAATAGCAAAACGTTAGGCTGCTGGAATGGCCCTGTCTTTACATCTATTGAGAATGTAAGGAGGATGCTTCAAAACCAGGTCCTTAGCAGTAGCTGAAATGAACTCTACCATTTATTTTAAGAATAGTGGTCAAATGTTCAGCAAGAATTATGCAAACAAATAGTCGATAACTATAACAGGACTGCAGTTTCTTTGCAACTTCCATAAAAAATGATAAAGTCTGTGTATGCATGCATTAGAGTCTTTCAATTCTTGCAAAAAACAACAACAAAAAAACATGGCAGAAAGGAACCACTATTATGGGTTCACAAGTTTAGAAAAAAAGGGAATTTTAATTCTCATGTTATTTTCCATGCTATCGTAAAAACAAATCAGAAGGTGTAGGTGGAGTGTTTGCCAGATCGGACCAGAACCAAACAGTGTTTTAGTCCACTTAAGTCCACTTTAGGCCTCTGAATATTATGTGCTGCCACACGGTTCTGGGCAAATGTTTCTCAAAACTTTCCATTCTAATCTCTGGCGTCCAAGATCAAGTCTCTGCTCTTTGTAGATTATGTGGTTCTGTTGGCTTCATTGGATTCATTGGATCTCAGGCTTCTACTGGAGCAGCTAACAACAAAGCGGTTGAGATGAAAAGGAGCAAGTCCAAATAATTTGTACCCGAAAAAAGGTACTCTTTCCAGGTCAGTGACGAGGTCCTGTCTCAGGTGGAGGAGTTTTAGTATCTTGCGATCTTGTTTATGAATGATGGAGCATCTACAACAGGGGTGTCAAACTCCAGTCCTCAAGGGCCGGTGTCCTGCAACTGTTAGATGTGCCTCTGCTGCACCACACCTGAATAGAATAATTAGGTCATTAGCAAGACTCTGGATAACGTATCTACACAAGGAGGAGGTAATTAAGCCAGTTCATTCCAGCGTTTGTTACCTGTGGCACATCTAAAAACTGCAGGACACCGGTCCTTGAGGACTGGAGTTTGACATCCCTTATCTACAGTGATGATCTGTAACGGTCTGTCGTGGTAAAAGCAGAGGCAAAAGGTGAAGCTCTTAGTTAATCAGTCAATCTACGTTTCAAAGCTCGTTTATAATCACAAGGTTTGGGCAGTAACCGAAATAACAAGATTGCAGATACAAGCAGCCGAAATGCATTTCCTCCAGAGGGTGTCAGGGCTCTCCCTTAGAGGTGGACTGAGAAAGCGACCATCTTGGAGGGACTCAGAATAGAGATGCTGGTCCTAAACATCGAAAGGAGCCAGTTTAGGTGGCTCTGGCATCTGCAGAGGAAGACCCAGGACATGCTGGAGGGACAGGGACCAAGTTTCTCGGCTGGCCTGGGAAAGCCTTTGGATTCCCCCAGAGGAGCTGGAACAAGTGGCTGAAGAGAGGATGTCTGAGCCTCTCAGCTAAAGAATAACCCAACAAAAGGAAAAGATAATGAATGGATGGTGCTCAACATAAAAGTCAACATGGACTTTTAAGGCATTTTTGCACTGCAGGGAACGGAACGGTTCCGACCGTGTTTGCATTACAACTTGCGACCGGTTCCACTCGGCCCCTTGGAATCACAAGAGCGGTGGTTCCAATCGGGCCGGCCAAACGGTTCTGCTTAGAACCAGCAGCCGATTGGCCGCTGGTTGTTATGGAGTCAGACGTTGATTTTCCGTTGACAGCTGGCTCTCACTAAACTGTATTTGGTAAAGAGTGCTCTTTTCAATATTTTTATTATTAGTTTAATTAGCATTGGATTCGTCTCAATATAGTGCAATCACCTGCTCTAATGATGAGGTAATTTTTTTCCTCCGCTTACCCGCTGATGAACAAGTATAGAATGAGCTAGATCGGTCAACGAGGAAAGAGAAAGTGTTCCGCCGCATCTCTGAGGAAAAGACTTCGAAAGAGACTACATCGACTACATCGAAACCATTGTTTAGATTTAAAAATAATGGCGTCCGGTACCGCTTCGATGGTGCCCTCAATGTATATGCAAACACAACAGGGCTGGAACCGTTTCGTTCCGAACCGTTCCCTGCAATGCAAAAACGCCTTTAGATTTCAATTTATTAGACATATTGATACAAACCTTTCCTAAATAAAATAGCATTTCAAACTACAGTGATAAAAAGCAGAGGAATTCCTAAATTTTAGACTTCAGGCAAAAGCTCAGCAGTCACTGTAAGAAACAATGTTGCAAAGCAGGTTTTTCCCAGAGAACAGCAGGTTTTGAGTGGTGTCTCATGCTCCATGTGAGAGAGCTGGCAACCTTGCAAAGATGCTAAATAGGTTGATGTGGTATGACATTGTTACGCAACGTAACACAAAGTGCTCCTTGCAAACCAAAGTAAACACTGCACAAGTCATAATTGAGTTTATTTAGTGTTGATTTGTGTTCCTTTTTCTAAAAATGAAAGACTAAGGAAGTTTGCTGACCTTCAACTATGAGAGGCATAAGACTGTTGCACAACAAATGATAATTTTTTTCCCGTATCCCACAGTGAACAACCACCACCCATGTTTTCCTTTTAAATTCAAGCAAGAACCTATCTTTTATTGCTGGCAAATTGTTTTTTTTCTTTGTTTTTTTTCCTCCCACCCCCCATTTGTTTTCATCTCAGTTTCTGATGCAACGCTGTAGAGGAGAAAGCAGCAGCCAAAATGAATTAAAACCAGACGTTCTATAGAGAATAAGTCAGACAACAGTGCACAGTAGGGTAATAAAATTAGTATTTGGCAAATTAAGGGAGATTTAAGCCTTATTCAGTATGTTGATCCAAGAAAATAAAAACACACACAATTCTCTTCTGCATCTTTTAAGCTGTGGACGTGCCTGTGGACACGAGGAACCACTTTCACTGATGTTTTTGATAGTTTTTGCCCTAAAACAGCATGCTGTGTAAAAGCACAACAGGAGTTCTGTCCTTTAACTATGTAATTCCAAGCTTTACACAGCTCAGTTCAAAGAGCTTAAAGTTAATATAGTCATGACAGTAAAGGAGGGAGAGAAGTGTTTCAGTGGTAAACAAGATATGAAACTCTTTGATGCTCTAAATTGTTGGACAATCACAGCCATGTGAAAAGAACAAGTGTGATGTTGTCTGTATGTTAAAATGAGCAGTTGTCTCCAACATGCCACACCAACGTGTTGACTCGGGCGAATTTGACAGGTGGATTGGCAAGAAACTGGGTGGTTCATATGTCATGTTCCTTAAGATTCCAGCTAGCGTGGTGAAAATTATGGCAAACTCACTGTTATCAGAACATCACTCTGCCCACTATGCATGCTTGTAATACATGTTGGCTTATTGTCTATGTAGGGTTTTTTCTCTGGAAATATTTTGGGAGACATTTTTTATGTAATGCAGCTAAAACATTTTAGAAAGTAAAGATGTGATAAGGTGGAGGTGGTCAAGTCATTAAGAATATGAGAAATACTTGAAGACCTGCTATTTGTTAAATCCTAATATAAATTTTTTGATAATTAAATTTTCTTCCTTTTTTGCTCTGGAATAGAATCTTCTGTATCCCCAAATGAGCTATGTTTGCATGGAATTTAATTTCACTTTTTTTTAACAGATTTAAATTACTCTGAACACAACCGATACTCAACCTGAAAGTCACAAGAAAAACAACAACAAAAAAAGGCACCGTAAAAGCATTTCTAGGTGCATCTGTGCGAATATGAATCAATTCGCGTTCAAAGTGTTTGGATAAGAATGTAGCTGAAGCAGCCACAACTTCCTCTCACCATTAGGGATGTGCCGATCAGGTTTTTTTCTCCCGATACCGATACCGATCACCCCTGAGGGCTGATCCGATCCCATAATTATTATTTTTTTATTTTTTTATCATAAACACTACCATTACATTATGCAGAAAAAGGAACCATGAATTCACCTTAATTTAGACAAAAACTTGTTTTTAATAACTTTTCCAAAAAGAAAACTAAACAAAACAGGCATTGTGCAAATTGAACTGCTATCAATAATA
>CAEGAF010152179.1:0-20347 GCA_903067075.1 Micropoecilia bifurca
CACATGAAGACATCACGAAGCCTCCACATCATGTGCCACATCCCAGTCTTCTGCTGGATCACTGCTACAGTTCTGGAAGATGTGTTGGAGACCAGAGAGGGAGGAGAGCTGCCCAGAACCCTGACTGAGATGTACATCCACTTCCTGGTGGTTCAGACCAAAGTGAAGAAGGTCAAGTATGATGGAGGAGCTGAAACAGATCCACACTGGAGTCCAGAGAGCAGGAAGATGATCGAGTCTCTGGGAAAACTGGCTTTTGATCAGCTGCAGAAAGGAAACCTGATCTTCTATGAATCAGACCTGACAGAGTGTGGCATCGATATCAGAGCAGCCTCAGTGTACTCAGGAGTGTTCACACAGATCTTTAGAGAAGAGAGAGGGCTGTACCAGGATAAGGTATTCTGCTTCGTTCATCTGAGTGTTCAGGAGTTTCTGGCTGCTCTTCATGTCCATCTGACCTTCATCAACTCTGGAGTCAACCTGATAGAAGAAAAACAATCAACTATCCCTACATTGTTCCACAAATCCAAAATAATATCTCTACACCAGAATGCTGTTGACCGGGCCTTACAGAGCTCAAATGGACATCTGGACCTGATGCTGCGTTTTCTGCTGGGACTTTCACTGCAGACCAATCAGAGACTCCTTAAAGGTCTGCTTATACCGACTGGAAGTAGCTCACAGATCAATCAGAGACTTTTACAAGGTCTGCTGACACAGACAGGAAGTAGCTCTCAGACCAATCAGAAAATAGTTCAATATATCAAGGAGAAGATCAGTGAAAATGAGTCTGCAGAGAAAAGCATCAACCTATTCCACTGTCTGAATGAACTGAATGATCGTTCTCTAGTAGAGGAGATCCAACAGTCTCTGATTTCAGGAAGTCTCTCCACAGATAAACTGTCTCCTGCTCAGTGGTCAGCTCTGTGTTTCATCTTAGTGTCATCAGGAGAAGATCTGGATGAGTTTGAGCTGGAGAAATACTCTGCTTCAGAGGAGGTTCTTCTGAGGCTGCTGCCAGTGGTTAAAGCCTCCAGCAAAGCTCTGTAAGAAACCATGGGCAGTATTTTTGTTCATCATTTGAAATATTTTTGCCTATTTGTATTAAATCAGGAGGACATTAAAACATATTTAATTGAACTTTATTATAGTCACCATTGTAAGCTTCAAAATTGACATTTTTGTCTAAAGATTCATTTTGACATAAAACCCCAGCCATTCTTTACTAGTTGAGCAAAAGTTGTTCCAAAACTACTCCTTTGTTATTTTAGCTGTGTGCTTAGGGTCATTGTGTTATTGGATAGACAACCTTCAGCCCATGAAGGTTTACATGCAGGGTCACGTTAGACGGTTTTATATGGTGTGCTTTATGTGGCCTGCTTGTTTGAAAACACAATGTTGGTTGGAAAATAATCTGCTTTAAACACATTTTGGCAATAACTCCAAGACATCATTGGAAAAGAGATTACTAAAGATTTGACCTAACCAATCTGTGTACTTCATTCATAATGCTAAATGTGAAGCACAATGCTAACTTAATTTTATTTTTATTTCCAATCAACTATTCTAGGCAAAAGTTAATTTATTGATTAAACATCTGTCTGATTACCTTTTTATTGTCATTCTTCAGACTGAGTAACTGCAACCTGTTTGAGAGAAGCTGTGAAGCTCTGGCCTCAGTTCTCAGGTCCCAGTCCTCTAGTCTCAGAGAACTGGACCTAAAGAACAACAGTTTGAAGGATTCGGGAGTGAAGCTTCTATCTGATGGACTAAAGAGTCCATACTGCAAACTAGAGAAACTAACGTAAGTATCAGAAACCTGGATCTGTCTTCCTAAGCTTGTTCATAAAGGATTTCTTTATGTACAATACATAACATTTAAATATTTAAATGTTATGTTTGTTTGTTGCTTCAAACATATTGAAACCACAGTTTTACTTAATTTTTGAATTGGAAAGTGTATAAAGAAAGTGATTGTGTATCTTAAGATAACCCTTAATGCCAGGCAAAATGTCTGCCTGGCATTTAAAATAATATATGAAATATGTCAAAAAATTCACATGAACAAGTCCTTTGGCTCATTTCTCCAGAAAAAAAACGTATAAAAATGAACTTGTGATGTGTCATTGTTTTAGAGTATACTGTCTTCTTAAACAGTGTATGAATAGTGTGAAATGAAAAACAGAAAAACTAATAGATTATAAAGTTTTAGAAAATAAAATTCTGCCGATGAACATAAAGGACAGATTTTGTCAAAAACATTAAAAAATCAACAGTGTAGAGTTTTTTTTTATCTTTCTCTCTCAAAAATCAACCCTACAATGTAAATATGTAAATTATATAGATTATCAATACTTTTGTAAGATAAAGTACCAGAATATAAAATCATGTTTGTTGATTTCTGTTCTTGCAGCTTGTCAGGCTGCCTGATCACAGAAGATGGCTGTGCTTCTCTGGTATCAGCACTCAAATCAAACCCCCATCACCTCCAAGAGTTGGATTTGAGCTACAATCACCCAGGTGACTCAGGAGTCAATATGCTTTTGGCTGGACTGAAAGATCCGCAATGGAGACTTGAAACGCTAAGGTATGGCAAGATCTACCGAAACCACTTAAGACGAAATGCTTGAAACATGCTTGATCGACTTGTCAATTAAGTATTTTTTTCGTGTGTGTTGGATAAGATATTGACAGTAATAGCTACACATGCAGTAGATTTTTTCTGCCACTTCAAAAACAGAAAAGCTCACAACCTCCAGGAATAATACTTCCCCATTGGACATCTAATACATTTAGACCTACTCTGTGTCAAACATTTGATTTGGCTTTGAATAAAGGATTATATTTTTTTCTGTGCAGAGATATTTCAAGTACATGTTTTGGCTTTACACCAAATGCAGAAACAAGGAGAATCTAGTACATTAGTTGTTTATCTATGTATTCACACTCTCAACAGATTATCAGAAAATGCTATAACATTTTTAAGCCAATGAAAAGTGAGAACCACAGGTTTGAACTTTAGAGATCCTACATTTTAGTGAATCTTACTAATGTAAGATGATACCTTTATCAATGTAGAGCATGTTTTATGAGAGCCATGTAATGTTAGCATGCTGAAAGAGACTTATGCTGACTCATCCTTTTCTCCTTCAGGGTGGAGCCTGCTGGTAACCGATATTTAAAACCAGGTCCATGGAGGTGTAAGTTTGTTTCTGTTGTTAATTCATGACAAAAAAGGATCTTGTACACAACCACATTCATTGTGACACATCAAAGTATTCATATGTTGTCAAATAATAAAACAGTACCTGTACTTATATATTTTTTTCTCCATCAGATGCATGTCAGCTGACGTTTGACCGAGACACAATAAACCAAAACTTCCAACTGTCAAATGATGACAGGAAGGTGACAGATATGCAGGAGGCTCACTCAGATACTGATGATCTAGACAGAAGAAATATTCCTCAGCTGCTGTGTAGAAATGCTATCAATGGTCGTTGTTATTGGGAGGCTGAGTGGAGAGGAAAAATAGAGATATCAGTAACTTATCGAGGAATCCGAAGGAGAGGACTTACTAATAACTCTGTGTGTGGAAAGAGTGATGATTCCTGGAGTTTGAGCTGCTCTGATGACGGTTACACTGTCAGTCATTATAAGAACAGGAAACTCCTTTCATCATCCTCTTTATATTTATCCGTTGTCTCTAACAGAGTAGCGGTGTTTGTGGACTGTCCTGCTGGCAGCCTGTCGTTTTACAGAGTTTCCTCCGACTCTCTGATCCACATCCACACCTTCAACACCACATTCACCGATACCTTGTATCCTGGATTTACAGTCCTACCAGGTTCCTCAGTGTTACTGTGTTGAGTATTAATTTCTTACCTACCGTACTTGATGGTTGAGATACAAATTGTTCATTTGTTTTTGAGTCAAGTTATTGCAGTTGTGACATTTTAATTTTTTGAGGTCCAAATGAGTGACACACCTTCCTCAGCTAATTCTTTGCTGAAAATGTTGTCAGGATGATTTATAAATGAAAATACTACATGGTTATTTATTTTGTAAAAGCATTCAGAATTTTATATATATGTCAACTACATTTTACATAAACAACAGTCCTGTCTTGACTTCACTTGTCCTGTATTGTTGAAATGATCTGTGTTCCCACTTGTGTTTTATTGTAGGATGTTGACTTGATCTTCTTATGTTCTTATGTATAGAGCATCATGAATATATGTGTAATGCTATAAAAATGAAATACAGAACAGATTGATTCTTCTCTAGCTGTATGTATTGTCTAACTTAAATGTTCCAAATCATCAATTTTTTTATGACAGACATAAATAGAAAGTAAATGATAAAACTGCTTTTAAAAGATGAGTTTTTATTATAGTAAAAAAAGCTTGTGAAAATGGGAGTGAGTAAAACTTATTTAATAATTCTTATTCCCCTTCTGTCATTCTTAACATTATAATATATTAACAATTATATCATTAACATTAATCATTTTCATTATTCCTGCTTTACTTATGAATTTATACAACTCAAAAGGTCTTTAAACAAACATGTTCATGTACATGTATAATAAATATACACAATCACAAAAGCTTACATACATATATATCCAAACATGCTGAGCATGAAGTGCATAACAGAAGTTAAACCTTAACTTCTACATGCTGCAGATTTACTGAATGCATGTTTTAAAAACAAATTAAAAGAGAAAAACATTAAACTCATTATTCCATGAAAACAAACTGGAACCTGTGGGTCCAGATTTTATTTTATGCATTTTTCATAGTTATATCATCACATTTGGTTAATATCAGGATTATACAACAGACTTCAGAAGGGCACAAAAACATGTTTAACATTCCAAGAGAGAAATCCTACATGTGAGTTTACAAGAACCTGGAAAAAGGTCACACTGCTGTATTATAGAAAATGGAGGATTTACAAATTTTAAGCCTAATCCAACCAAACAGTTGAAAGTCACAATAACCCAGATTCTACCACTAAATAATCTCCTGAAAAAGAGAAAGTTGCTGATGTATGTATTTTCCTCTCAGTGTGTAGGAAATGTCTACAGAAAGCTGAATTCATGTGCAGGTATTAGGCTGTTAACGCTCAAATGGTACACTGGCAAACATTTAATGTTGTGAAAAGAATTAAATACTACAGTGGTAGAAGATGAATAACTGCATATCTATATGTATACAATGGAACAAGTCGATATTAAAGTATGTACACTAAAAAACATTTAAAAGTGGGTTAACTTGAAAATGAAAGTCTACCTGCTGCCTTGAAAATGCAATTGAAGTTAATAAAAAAATGTTATTATTTTTAAAACAGAAATTGAAGTTCCCACTCCTGTCTTGGAGGTTTGACAAAATTAATAAAAGGTTTACACAACTTACTACGGTAAGTTTGTTTCACAAATTCACACATTTAGTTTCAAAGTCTAAAACTTGTGGTGGTCAATCCTGGAGGGTTGGCATCCTGTAGGTTGTAGTTTAACACACCTGGATCAAATGATGCTTCATTAGAAGGCCTACAAGGACATGCTGAAAATGTTGTTAGTACCACCAGGGAGGAACTAAAACATGCAGGATGCCAGACCTCTAGGACCAATTTTGGGTACCACTGACTTAATGAAAAAAATAGGGGGGCACCATTTTGCCCCCCCAAAAAGTGGGGGGGGGAGAGGGGGCAAAATTAAGATGTTGCACGGCTTGTCCAGAGATGCTGCACCAAAAATAGCTTGAAAGCTTCAGTGTTGATAGTAACATGTATACTATCAGACATTGATTTAAAAATACAGAATGAAAGTAAATTCATAGGACAAAATGTGATGACAGCAAACCAAAGGCCAACAAGGCAATATAATATGTTATGAAATGAGGATAAATATATCTGTGATGGAATATGGCTGTTAAAGTATGTCTACTTTCCAAAGCATGTTTCTGAACAAGCCTGTTTGATCATAGGTGTTTGCTGCATCTGCAGCCCCTTTAGCGAATTGACACTTTTTTTTTGTTAAAAACAAAAAACACCTCAAGCAAGTGTAAACTGAGGATATCAGTTAAAATGTTCCTGTTTCCATCAACTTTTACCTATGCGATACTCCAAAAGGTGCATAAAAATGTTGATGGAAGTAAAACTACTGACAGCAGTTCAGATATTTAAATCTCCTCCATGTCTTTGTCTCTTCTTGGCTACAAAAATGCTGCTGTAAGATGTTTTCCTTTCTGAGTCTAATGCTGTCGACCTTTTCTACATCATCATCTGCATCATCAAAACAAAACTCAAATGTCACATTGTTGTTTTCTTTTGTTCAGCCCTGAATGTTTCTGCTCCAGGCAGATCCGCTTCCTGTTCTCCTCAGTTGTACATCCTTATTTTAATCATTAGACGTCATTTTTGTTTTTGTGTCCTTGTTTCATTTCAATTTAATGAAACTTTAGGTGAATAAAGTGAGACACTACCACATATTCAAAGCTTATTTTATTATTAGTCTTTAAAGACAGGGTACAAATAGTCACCTTCATCTGTAACATTCAATCCAGCTGGTTATGTTCAAATGCAAGAGCAGGAAAGTTTAAAGGTAAAAAAACACAATCGTGCTACAGCTAATGAAACAGATGCTAATAAAACAGATGTACAAGAAACGTAAAAAATAGAATCTCTTTTGTGCAGATTTACATTTTTACAAACCTTCATGCAAAATGAGCAGGAATTTTTCTGCTTGTGTTTTTGAAAGAGGGATGTTTCAGTGAATTAACCTCTAAATTTCTCCTGGGTTCAGAACGGCTTCAGAGGGAGGAAGTTCTAGTTCGTAGTTCTGCGTTTGTGTGATTTTAAATTGTCATCTAAAGGGAAACCATGGCAGCGTCCATTCAACAGCAGATGGATCGATGGCGTGTCCTGAATCCTCTTCTTCTACCATGTGACCTTTCTGGCCCAACGAGAGGCAGAGAGAGAGAGAAGAAATAATTTGGATGATGAATGTCTTTTATTGTTGAATTCTGTCCTTTATTGTCCTCTTTCTTGTTTCTCATTTATTCAGTCATTTTTTTCTCCCTTCAGGACTTCTTCATCATTCGCTCCCATCCCTTCTTTCTCCGTCTCTCCTGTCTCTGGTCCAGGACTGGATGGCAGCAGCTCCACATCCTTGGAGCTGCTTGTGCTGGCCGCCCTGGCGATCCTGGTGAGGGTCTGTTCGTATGGCGAGGGCAGGTAGACCATGAGAAACACCCCGTCTGACACGTCCTGTTCAGAGCTGCTGCTGGGAAACTGGCCCCTGCTGCGGCGCAGGGAGGACAGCAGCTCGCAGTTCCTCTCCGGGTCCTGCAGGTCTTCCAGGGCGATGACGTTGGCCAAATCCAGCTTCCCATCCAGATGGAAGCCCCGCCGGCGCCGACAGACCAGGAAGCCAAGGATGCTCACGAAAAGGACGAGGAAGGAAGCCGTTCCTATGGCGATGTAGGTGATGGATCTGGTGCTGATGATGGCCTCACCTGAACCTTGACCCTAAGAGCCAGACACAGTTAGGACCAGAAAATAATCACACACACATTCATAGATACACACATGTCCACGCATACATGTACGGTATTCATCTGTCTGATAAACAGAGAGACAACATCTGGCCACTAGAGGGCGGTGTAAGTCAAAGATTTACTTTGTCCTCTTTAAAAGACGTTAATCTGCACATGTAAACTGAGGATTACAAGAAGAACAGTTGTTCTTCTTTATCATTTCCTAATTGATTTAAATGTTGATGGTTGTTCTGGTTGGGAGAAAAAAAATGGAAATCTTTGTCTTGATGTTGAGTTAAACTGTAAAACATGGTATGAATATTTTACTAAATTATGCTTTAAAAAATGTTTAAATTGCAAAATTATTTTTACAAACTAAGAAAGAGATTTACTTGATTTAAGTTTGATTTGGTTTAGGATAAACTTTAACCGCCAGAGATATTTATATGTAATAATACATTTAAATGTCCCGGAGTAAAGTAGTCCAATAACCAGCCTGTTAAATTTAAAAGAGGAGATGTTTTAAGTGTAAATGTAAGTATTTGTATTTTTTAAGTTAATATGTCTGCTCATTCTGCTGCCTCAATTTTCTGAAACCAGAACCAGACGGATAAAAAACATCTTCCTACAGATGAGCAACATCCATAAGAAATAACACAAACTGCTACAGGAAACTGCAGAAGTAAAAGATTTCAGTCTTTGGATTTAGACTGGAGATTTTTTCTTTCCTAATTCAACCTGAAAAGCTCATCTGAAAGTAAAAGCTTAGATGCTTAGTTGTGATTCATTACGGTTTTCCTGTGTAAAGCAGCAGAGCATCATTCTGACTGCATGGACTCACCGCAGCCTGTCTGTCGGTGGACGGCAGCGGCGACGGGACAGTGGACCAGTCCAGAGAGTCCCGACCTGCAGGTCCAAACCTCATCCAGCTGCTCTCCAGCAGAGACCGCATGGTGGGCTGGAGGAGGATCCAAAGTCCTGCTGAAACCAGAGGCCACAGCGGCACAAGCAGACAGTAAAGCTGGAGCAAAGAGACGCGGTGAGGAAGGTGTCAGCTCACAGCTGTCAGGGATTCACTGAGAGCAGCGGCCAAGTGATCAGGCTGAAATACAAAGTGACCAGTGGGAGGAGAGAAATGAGGGCAGCAGACAGAGAGAGAGGAACAGAAACGTCACTGGTTCTGATGGGCAGATTATCAGAAAAACACCACAGCTGGACTCATGAGTCAATTCACTGCAAACAGCAAATACGTTTCATCCTGATCGATCAATACAAATGATCCACTTTAAACAAATATCTGATGTTTTGAATTGCAGAAAGTTCGGAATTAATCCAGTCCTGTAAAAGAAAGACTCCAAACAGAGAATGAGGCAGATTTGAGTCAAAACTGTTTTAATCTGGATGTTTTAGGATCTTTGTCAAAAGCAACAACAGTTTGTTCAAATTTCTTGAGCTGAAAACTTGATGGTTCTGGTTCTGCTGGAGGTTTCTTGCTGTTAAAGGGGAACTTTCCTCTCCGCTGTCGCTACATGCTTGGAATGAGGATCTGCTGCAAAGGCAACGACACAACGCAGGTGTCTGTCTTCTGTCACTATGTCCAGGAGTGAATCCTGCAAATCACTGACTCGGTCAATCTGCTGAGTTTCCTTAGGTCAGGACCAGATATGTCCCTTATCCTACATACTTGACCTAAATCATTAAACTGTCTCACTATCATGCAGTCAGCTCTGCTGATGAGCTGATATTAGACTCCAGTGAAGCAGAGAGACGTCTAAAGGTTTGAGATCAATGCCTTAGATAGAAAACTTGTTAAACTACTTTTAGTAATGAACTGAACTTGATGGACTGTTTGATAGCTTTTTTTCTGTACAGCTTCTTGAGATGCAGCTTTAGCTTTCAGCTCCATCCATGTTCTCTGTCCTGATATGTCGGAGTTCCAGTGATCATGAATTAGATCCTTTCAGCAGAGCTGAACCTCCCTAAAACGGTGGTCAGACTGCATTGGAGATGAGGAGAGCAACTTCTGGAGACTCCTGGTCTCTTCAGGTACAAAGGAAAGGAGACTCCAGAGCCGAGAAGGAGTCCGATGAGCAACGTAATCCTTCCAGGACCAGGAACAGTTTGGAATCATCCAGGAGGAGATGGACGTCGCTGGAGGACGAAATGATGTGACCTGATCCCAAAAGAAGGGACGGATGTGAGTTCATGAAGAGTAATTCAGGGCATCACATAAGACACTGAGGGGAGTTTAAAGAGTCTTGTTGAAATATTGGAATAAAAAATTTGGTGTTACACTGTAATTATTATTCCTATATTTCAACATACAGAAGACAAAAAACATCTGTAACTACCTTCTGCACCTCATAATGCTTTATTCTTTGACTAGTAGATTTATAGGAATCCAGAAATAAAGTTTTTCTTTATTTATTGGATTAGATTAAAATATTACAAACATGGTGTAGATTAGAAAGACTCAAAATACCAGTTTGGTTGGTGCAGCATGTTTCTGACCCCTCAGTACCGGAACCATCCACTTCAGAAACTGTGCCTCATATCTGGGTCACATAAATACTTTCTCCATGTCAAACACCAGGTCAGCCGCGTCATTAACGTCTCCACTCCTCGAGTACCAGACACACAGCTTTCCTTCTGTAACCAGAACCGTCATCTATCAACCACACGGCCAGTCATGATTCAGTCTGAACACACTAACGTCTGACCTCCACTCAGTGGCAGCAGACGAGGTCAGACTTGGTTTTTTAGCTAATCTGTCACTGAAGTCACCAAACTATTGATGATTTCTCTGTTTATTACAGGACGAGTTAAGATGAGGGATTCCAAGCAAAAAAGAAAAGCAAAATGCTAATAATTTAGCAAATAAAATGGACAGATTATGTTTGGACAGAAGATCTTCAATCACAAGGTCTGAAACTTTCAGCCAAAGCTTTTGGGTTAAATGTGTGAAATTCAGACAGAAGGAACTAAAACTGTGAATATCTCTGAAGAGAACAAACAATGATTTAAAAAATAAAAATCAGAATGAAGCAGGACGGAGGAAAATCAGTTTGTGATGAATGTTTGCATGACACAGACACATTTAGTCAACAGCTTTTTTTAGTCATGGACTTAACACCAACTAAATCCTTTCTGTTCACTGCTGATCACACTGATGCTGACAACATCTGTCCACTTGCTGCTGGCCCTGAAACAGCTGGAAGTAGGACAGGTCAGGGTCACTGGGAGGGACAGAATGAGACGGAGAGACAAAAAACATCCTGCTGACGCTGATTGTTCAGCCTGTAATCACTGATTCAGAGACAGACTGGTGGCTTTTCATCCTTACAGGTCAGTCAGATGGTTTCATAGCTTCTGGTGATATGAAACTATTTTTGCATCACCAACTCTCCACATTTTATGCATTCAAACACTTTGTGATCACTTTCATTCAGATGCAGAACAAAACTTTCATAAGTCAGCTAACCATTATTTTTACATGATCAGACACCATGTCAAGTTTAAATTACCAAATATCTGTAAGGTGTGTGAAATGTTCCTCATCCTGTAGTTATTTCTCCAAACACCTGATTTGATGTTAGTTGTAAAACATCAGGAGTCAAAGTGTCTCTGTGTCTGTCAGACTCAACAAGGCGTCTAAATGCTAACAGGACTTTTAGTGAGTAAGATGAAAATCCTCTGGAAATGTTATTATTGTACGAGAGCCACACGTTGTTTTCTACATTCAAAATTAGCTTTAGTTTTTGAAGAAGAATGAATCCAAATTAGAGACTGATTCTGAAATAAATAGCTGATGATGGATGGTTTGGATAAACAGTCCAGTAAAAACTGACTCGACACCAATTGGTTGGGTTTGAGTCGTTTCATCAGTCAGAGAAAACTGGAACGAATGGAGAGAATGAAGCAGTAATGAAGAATGAGGACATACTTATTAGAAATGAATGGGACAAACTGATGAAGTGGGTGAAAAGAGTAAATCTCCTTAGAGAATCAGAAACCGACTGGCCTTCCTGTCCTCAATATGATCCAAGTGAGAGCCGTTCGCATCAGAGCGACACGCCTCAGTCATAATCCATCCTAAAGTGGACTTTGGTGTTAATGGAGGTCAGAGCAGCTCCAGCTTAGAGAGGTTTTCTCTGTAGACTCATCTTGTGAAACTATTCAGTGGAAACATTTGGATCCAAATCAAAAAACGAGGTCAGAGTGTGTTGTGTGGAGAGCAGACGGTTAAAGGATGAGCCGATTGTCTCAACTGTCTCTGGAACAGCAGCTCTGCTGAGATCTGTTCACCCTGGATCCAAACCGGCCGCCTGGACGTTGACGGTCAAAACCTAACGATTCACAAACCATTTATTGGCATGTCGACTGATTCCTGTTTGTTTGAGCTCCTTTAATGGCGAAATCGTTTTGGCTGATAAACCATCAGTTGGACTCAATGATAAGAACATCACAGGACCTGGAGAGCTGCCAGCCAGCTGGACATAAAGAGGCTGTCATGTGGTGTGACCAGTGAGTTTACATCAACATGATCCAACATCAACAGATGTCACCATGACAACACACTAGGACCTTCCTGTCGATGATCAAAGTCAGCTAAAACTGTCTGATATTTATTGGGAGAGAGTCGTCTTAATATCTCTGCAGATCCCACACATCCTGGACACAAACTATTTAGACTTTTAACTTTAGATTCACATCACAGAGCATTATTCTCAGTGATCATCCATGTTTTGGCCCCACATTTTACTCCTTTATAAAGAAGACAAGAGTCAGCTGAATCTGCTTGTATTTTAAATGAAGACATTAAATCAGGAACAGAAGATGTTGAACACGTTTCAGGAGATTTTAACCTGCAGTTTTCTGTTTCAGCCCTCAGAGATTCAGCTGCAGATGGATCAGGAACAAACAGTGACAGCAGTAACAGCATAACCAGCTCCACGTTTCTCACACGTCAAAATTCAAACAAAATTATCTTCACGGTGAGAGAAGAAGCATAAAAACATCACAGAATTAAAGAAGAGGCCATGAATCCATATTCTTCATGTTGTATTTGGTTTAAATAAATACCTCAGTGTTCCAAGTTTAACAGGAGTGACATTCAGCAATACAGAGACAGACACACAGAGCTGAAGCTAGAAAACGACCAAACAAAGTCGGATTAAATAAGTCGCCTGATTCTGAAATGAAATGTTTGTGGTCCAGAGACTGAAGCTGGACCATAAACGGTCAGATCTGTCAGACTCAGATACTTCAAACTTCCTGCTAACTGACTAACAGAAATGATGATAAGCAACAGGTTATTAAATCCTCCCCCAAAGGCACCCTGTGGATTTTTTATTTTATAATTTTTGTTTTAAATCAAATAAGCCGTTTTCTCTGCTTCAGCAGCAGCAACATGCACAAGGGCAACAAAATGCACATTTCTGTTGACTGCAGGAACTTTGAGAAATCTACAAAATACGTAGTAAAAGGTGGGAAAAGTCTCAGAGGAAAACTGTGATGCACAAGGAAGCATCATAATGTGACAATAACCATGGAGACGGAGCAGCAACACAGACGGCATCAAGATGACTGGAAACATACCAGCAAAAATATTAAGTAAATAAAAGCCATTCAGAAAATTGGACTTTAACAAGGAACCAGAGCACAAATTGCACGTTTATGTTTAAATGCTCTCCATCGTACAAACGATTACAAACTTTATTCATTTAATCAGCAGATCCTCCGTCCAGCTGACTGAGTCGTCTCTCTGTGAACGAGTCGTTTCTTTCTCTCAACGTCCTCAGCGTGTCCTTCACTCAGCCTCACCCCGTCGCCCCCTGTGATGTCACATGGTGATGTCATACAGTCTGCCGACCCGGCCCAGCCAGTCGCGCAGCGCCTGCCGGACCCGAGCGTCGGTGACGTGGCAGGAGAGCTGGCTGAGGGACGGGTAGAGAGCCGGCTGGAGCGCCAGGAAGCTGGAGTCCGACAGGAGGAGCACCTGGTTCAGGAGAGTCAGAACCATGTTGGTCCAGGCCTGCAGAGAGAGACGGGTCAAAGGTCAGAAAGGGGGCGTCAACTTGTTGCAACACGTTTCATCTCCGGCTGCTGTGGTTCTTCCTCTCTGCTCTGAGTCAAGCCAGCCTGTTCCCCTCCTGGCCTGTGGGGGGCGCTGCACCAAGAACCACTGAAGGAAACGACTCGGTAACTTTTAAATAGAAGACACTGAGCTAACTGGTTTTTTGGCTCTAGTGGCCTTTATTTGATAGTTAATTGACAGGAAAGTGAGTAATGAGAGACAACATGTGGCAAAGGTCACCAGGCCGGGAATTGAACCTCTGCTGCATCGAGGACTGGGGCCTCCATATGTGGGTTGTGCTGAACTTCTGCTCCACCACAGCACAACCCAACACTGAGCATAACTTCCTTCTTCAGAAATTGTAAACAAAATTGGAGCAGCATCAGATTTTAGATGTTGGAGGATTTTACGGTTGGTGAAAACTACGAGTCGTGTCTGACACCTAAACTCTGTGACAGATCCGACAGATCGAAACCCTTCAGCTTCAGTTTTAAAGAAAAACAATGCGAGTGAATCAGTTTGTCTCGTAGCTGTAACTTTGTTCTCTCCTCCCTCACCTGTATCTGGGCCTCTGAGTCCCTGAGGGAGATGCTGTGTGAGCTGATGGTGGATCCTGACCGAGGCCTTTTCTCCTGCCTCAGCACTTCGGGCCCCGCGCTGACCGAGTGCCTGAGCGGGGGCCCCTGCTGGTCCACCAGCTGCTGGGGCCTCTGCAGCTCCACGGGGCTCCTCCTGTCTCCGCCCCCCGCTGCGCCCGGCGCCGCCCGGCCCTGCTCCTTCATGAACAGGTTGATGTGGCTCTGCTGCACCGGCTGCTGCTGCTGCACCGGCTGCTTCCTGCGTTTGTACTCCATCATCAGCTTGTTGATGGTTTTGTCCGTAGCGATGGTGTACAGTTTGTTACCGGCGCTTTCCCACCATTCCTTCCTCCGTCCGGGCGCAGCGCTGCTGGGAACTCCTCCCACTGAGCTCCCTGTGATGCCGTAGTCTCTTTTTTCTGCTCCAGTCTGGAAGTGGTGCGGCAGGCTGCCTATGAAACTGGAGGAAACGGAAATAACTGAGAAGATGAGTAAAAATGCCAGTGTTGAATTAACACTCAAAAGTGTCTGTATGTGTCCAAGTCAGCTGGTGTTAAAGTAACACTTTTGAAAGTGTTAAAAGATTGACATCCATGTTTTGGTTAAATTAACGTTCGTCTATAAACTGAAATGGGTTTAAGAAAAGTTAAACTTTCCATTTCTGTGTATTGTTTTGAATATTTTCCACTCAATTTGATTAATATAGACACTTTGTGGGTCAATTATTTACTTTTTCAACACCGCATTGTGTTTTGTGATCAACACTTCACTGGTGTTACTTTTAATATATTTTAACACTGACACTGTTGTAATGTTAATGTGACTCTCTAGTGTTGAATTTAACACCAGCTGACTTGGACACATATAGACACTTTTGGGTGTTCATTCAACCCTGGCATTTTTTCAGTGGAAGACATTTAGTTAGATTTTATAAGAATGTCACTTTGTCATGACAGTTTGTTATGAGACAGATAATCTGTGAATAAAGTTGAACTCTGTCTTCTCACAGTGCGAACTGCAGAAATTTTCATAGTTTTTTTCTCATGCAATGCAACATAGTAACAGTTTTAACAGAAATGCAGAAAACAGATTTTTCATAGAAGTGACATCCTGCAGCTGTAAGTTTAAATATCTTCATCATTAAGGCAGCAACAGGACAGATGTCAGACCTGAATCTGGGGCTGGGTGTTGGTGTTTCTGCAGGTAAAGCTGCGCTCAGATCTGCTCCCTGACCCCTGATGCCTCCGTCCTCGGACGGCGTCCCCCTGATGGAGAAGCTGCCGGCCGACGTCGGAGTGAAAGTCTCTGAATGGAAGAGAGGCAGGAAGAAAACGTGATCTCCTCCCGACCCCCCGCCTCCCCTCAGCAGCGCCGTCTCCTCCAGCATGCTCTCCTGGTCCTGGTGCATCTGGACGTAGCTGTTGCACAGATCCATGCAGACCTTGTAGAGGCGCTTGACCAGCCAGGCCCAGTCGGCGCCGCCTAGAGGCTGAACGCTGAGCGACGGGGCAGGAACCTGCCACTGGTGGCGCTTCCGACGGCCGCGAGGCGGACTCACCTACCAGAGGAAACAGACTCAGTGACCCGACTGAAACCTGAGGTCTGAACGACTCAATGCACAAAGGAAAATGATTTTCTTTCTGTTTTAGGTCAGTTAGGATTATATAAATTTGTTTGGAAAATATTTTTCTTCTGAGAATATAAAATATGAGATGGACAGATTCAGCAACAGTTTCTACTTCATAATAACCAAATGAAACACAAACAGCTCCACCAATCAGACTCCATGTTTTTTCACCTGTGCTGTTTCTTCAAAGATATCTTCATCCTCTGAGGAGGCGGAGCCAGGGTGGGAGGAGTCAGAGCTGCCTTCCTCTTCCTCATACAGGATCCTCTTCACCTGAACGTTAACGTTTAATTAGGAGAAAATTAGGCTTTTTTCCTATTACAAAATGCTTATTAGTAAATGTTTTAGGTGGAAACTGATGGTCATCAATGTGTGACTTGTGGATATCAAGGTACTCAGATTATTACACTTAATAAATGGCATCAATTCATATAATCCAAACATATCAAATACCTGATCTGAATGTCTTTCATTACACCTGCAGGAACAACAATCTGTCATATCCCCATCTATAAATAGCTCTATGTTGATTATTATTACATTAACTCTTACTGAACTCCAGCAGCAGGAAAATAATAAAACTCATTAAAATACTGAACTCATTAAGGGAAGAATGAGTTCTTTAAACTCCTCCAACACATGCTAAATATTAATTACACTCTTTTTCATTTCATCACCGTCTTTTACAAAAAGAAAAGATAATTAGTCTTTAATTCAAATCTAAAGATGCTTGAATCAAGCTGATCGTAACTTTGGTTTAATATTTTGATGCATTAAGAAACAGTTTCGGCTCAAAGCTGATCTGGGACAATTAAAAGGGTTTAAATATTGAATTTAAACTCAGATCAGGTTTTGCTGCTGAACATCAGAATACTCTAAAATATGATGCGACCTGCTGTGGCCATGTAGCAGGGATTACTCATCATCCTGCTGATTGGTTCCCACCTGCTGGGCCGTCATGCTGTCAGCCTGGCTCAGCGTCGCACACAGCAGCGCCTGGAAGTACAGATTGAAGCTCATCGCCGACTGACGGTACAAGTTTGCTGCTCCGCAAACCCCCGACACCTTCATCAGCAGGTACTTCAGACCCGGCCGGGTGTCAAAGTCCCGAGCCGTCCTGCAGAGACGACACCATCAGAGCCGATCAGAGCCGGTCAGAACCGGTCAGAACCGGTCAGAGCCGGTCAGAGCCGGTCTGCACCAGTACAACCAGTTTACAGCAAACACAGCAGCAACCTGTACGAGTCCAGCAGCAGGTCCAGGATGATGGCTAAATTTGTCATGGAGATGTAGCGCAGGAAGCCGGCGGTGGGCCTGCTGGGGTCAGAGGTCACAGGGGTCACCCGCTCGTTGCCCTCAGGCTGCTTGACGAACTCGTCCAGCAGGATGTCGTAGAGGTTCTGGAGCAGGACCTGATGGGACAGCAGGCTGACCACGATGGTCTGGAACGGGATCCTGGAGGACGGGAAGAAAAATCATGTTTATTCAGTTTAAATAAGGAAACTAAAATCTTTGTCTCAACTTTCCACAGAAATAACAGAAAAATCAGATAAAACAGGAGTTAGATGTAAAATAGAGATAATCACATCATTTATTACGTTTATTAGAGAGCTACACATTTATCCTAATTATATTAAACATGTAGAAGCAGCAGAAGCAGCAGGTAATTTTTTAATTTAAGTTCTAAAAACAGTAGATGACAGCGTAAGTATTGTTTTAGTTGAAAACAATACATTATGGAGTGAACCTGGATCAGAGTTAAAGGTCGACGTTTTATAATCATCAGATCAGAGAAGAGACTCATTTGTTCATTCTGTGACAGACAGGAACGTTTAATCTCCTACAATCTGTTCATTTTCTGTATGTTGAATGATGCAGTGTGATTATGAACACGCTGCAGATGATCTGCTGCATGTGAGCATCTGTCTCTCTAATGAACTCGACACAAAGTCAGTGATGTCAGAAAACCGTCTTACCCAATTTTCCTGCAGCAGAGCAACAGAAAGAGAAAAGAGAGAGAGTTCATCAGACAGACATGGCGAGAATAAGACACCCTGGAAGAGACACTGATTTGGATTTAACAGAAAACCAGAAGAAATGTGCCAGTTGAATAGAATGTCAGCTAAAACTGTCTGATCTTAATTGAAAAAGAGTCGTCTTAATATTTCTGCAGATCCCACACATCCTGGACACAAACTATTTAGACTTTTAACTTTAGATTCACTCTACAGAGCATTATTCTCAGTTATCATCCATGTTTTGGCCCCACATTTTACTCCTTTATAAAGAAGACAAGAGTCAGCTGAATCTGCTTGTATTTTAAATGAAGACATTCAACCAGGAACAGAAGATGTTGAAAACATTTCAGGAGATTTTAACCTGCAGTTTTCTGTTTCAGCCCTCAGAGATTCAGATCAGGAACAAACAGTGACAGCAGTAACACCATAACCAGCTCCACGTTTCTCACATGTCACATTTCAAACAAAATTATCTTCACAGTGAGAGAAGAATAAAAACATCACAGAATTAAAGAAGAGACAATAAATCTATATTCTGCATGGATTTATGCAGCTGATAACCAGCAGATGGATTTCTGCTGGTTATCTGCTGGAAAGAACCAGCAGAGAGATTTGATTTGTGGTCAGAGTGAAAACATGACGGCGTCCACCTCTTCTGAGCGTGTCCGTTGGACTGCTGGTCAGCCGGCAGCTCGATGATGAGCACACAGGACTGAGCATGCTCAAAGCCGTCCTTGTTGTTGGGCGTCTTTGGGGAGCATTGAGTGTCCAACATGAAGACCTGAGACAGAGAGGACACAACTCAAACGTTCTGGATCATTCTCTGCTATCTATTCAATCCATTTAATGGAAACAGCTTGTAAAACCTTAACATTTCAGCTCTGCCTCATACTCCGAAGCTCGAAAGATTTTAGTTTTAGAAGAGAAGCTGTAAGGTTCTGCTAACCGACCTGCTGAGCCATAGCTTTGATCCTCCAGTACTCGGTCTCAGCTGAGGGAGAGTGAGACGGAGCCGCCACCTTCACCTCACAGGCGTCTCCAGAGAAACTGTCAGAGCCGCTATGAAAACACGCCAGAAGGTTCTACAGCAAAGGACACAAACACACAATCCCCGTCAGAAATCGGCTGCTGTGATGAGTTTTCTATAGTTTCTGGTGCCAAGATGAACTTCAGCTTCTCTCATCAGACCAGACAGATGTGTGACAGGAAGCAAGGAAAGGAAACACAAACACCCTGAACAAGACAGAGTAAAACTCCTTAAATGTAAAATTATAAACACAACAGAGTTCGGTCAGGTTTTAGTGCTTGGAAGATTTTTCTTTTCTTTTTGAAAAATACCTCAAGTCAAACTTCCTGTTGGCACAAGATACACACATTTGTTTTGGTTGTATTTACCCAGAATGCCCTGCTCTGTAGTCAGCTTCCTGCTTGGTGTTGACATTTGAACCAAACCCGAGTTCACTTCAACCAAACTGTTTGTATTCAGACCAGAGTTAATTGTTCTGGTCCATTCAGAGTCAGATTACACTTTCACAAAATGAACCAGACTTCAGACAAATGTATTGGAGTTGGATTAAACCGGATTAAACTGGGCTGGTGTGAATGCACTCCTAGACTGACTATTAACCTAAGAGCTTCACCTTTAATTTTAGCTACTTCAACATAACAGAGCACAAAGTAAAACGTTCTAAATTAAATGGTTAGATGATGTTTGTCCATCATTGTTAACGGTTCCAGCTGGACACACCCTGAGCTCCAGAATGTCCCTGTCCTCCAGTAAAACTCTCTCTGGGTTGTAGATAAATGTTGTTTACTCTGGATCAGGCGTGACCTGAATGTGTCACAAACAAAAGCAGCTTTTCCATAAAGCTTGTCAAAGGTCACATGATCAGATGTCTGAAGGATGAGCCACTTGTTTCAGATTAAAGCTGCGAGTGAAGCAGAGAATGACTCAGTAACAGACCATCACATCCAACCTCAGACATTACAGATCAACTTTTAACTTCAGGTGTTTGGTTTGTATTTTTTTAACTAATAAAGAGACACACAGTAAAACTAAATGATGCTGAAGGCTGATTGGTTTCAGAGTCAATGACAATAAAAAGACAAAATACCTAAAACACGACAATATGTCAACATAAAGAGCTGCAGCGAAGCGCAGAGTGGATAATAAAGACACATTAACCAGTAAAATACTTAAAATAAACCTTCCAACCCAGTTACTGTACTGTACTGTACACATTTTACAGTCACAAACTTTTGTTGGGATTTTATGAGATGGACTTTCAAAGTGGAGAATAATTTTGTAAAAGAAACAAAATAGCATTTTGCTTCTTTTTCATTTTGCTGTTGATTATTATAAATCTAAAATTATTTGATCTGTTGAGAATCAGGAAAAAAGCCAGTGACAGCAGAATCAATAGATATCATCTCTGAACCACACACACACACACACACACACACACACACACACACACACACACACACACACACACACACACACACAC